>QRFJ01004390.1:0-156361 GCA_006176705.1 Cocos nucifera | reverse complement strand
GTCTGGATTCCACCAACCAAGATCTAAAATACTTTTGGACGTAGAGAGGAAGGGAGAAGGTGGTTTGGGCATGGAGAAAGAGGGTAGAGGCAGCCTTGGGGTGTGGGATTTCAATTCTCTAATTTTTTTTAATTTGAGTTGGGCGGAGGGTCTTATTTATAGACTGTCTGTGATCCAACTCCCTTTCTTCCCAACCAATCACAACTCTTTATGAAATCAGATTTAAATCTGATTGGTGAAAATAGAGTCCCTTGGATTCTTCCTTAGAGGGTACCTAAGACCAGTCAATGTTGGTTTTTCGGAGAACTCTAATCGGATCCAAAAAGAAGATGGAGTCCCCTATCCATGGGACTTCTGGGCGCCTCCAACTTGGGCACACACCAAGGGTGGCATGCACCCTCCTCCTTGCTAGATTCTGGTAGGGGGATAGGCCCCCACCAGTTCTTCAATAGGTGCATGACATATGGACAGAAGTCAAAGTGTCAATGGTCAATGTTTGACCAGTTAAAGGTCAACTTTTGACCAAAGTCAAAGGACGAGAAATGGCAGGTGACCAAAAATGGCAGGTAATATCTTATAAAATAAGACAACCTTTTCTAAACTGGACAAGCTCCAGTCAGACCAAATGAAGGCCTCTGATCAAGCACAAACTTTTTTGGCTCAGTCAGGACAACTATTTATGATAGTAAAAGAAGAACGTTAGGTTCAAATGAGTGCTAGCACGATTTTCTTAAACCTAATTGAATCTCATTCAGATCAATTGACCTAGATTAGTTCAATTGATGATCACCAGATTCAAACCCTTGTTTGTGTGACCTAGTTAGGTTCAGTTCTGTATGGTAATGGGATATGTCATGATCTCTATCATTGACATCATCGAAACTCCTTTCGATAGATCAGAACTCTTCTGATTCGAAGAGCTAGAATGATCGATCATCTAAATCATTCTAATTGCTCCCAAAATCCACCAGTAACACCTAGCAGTATATGTTGACAACCCATCAGAGCTGAATGCGAACCTCTTGGTGCAGCCACCTGTGTGATTAAGTTCTTCTATCTTGAGTCTTGATCAGATTAGGGTTAAGGTGAACTCGTCAAACCCTAGTCTCTATCATATGATGTAACCATTCGATTTAGGTCCGATGTGGAAACCTAAATAGAAATTCTTTCTATTATTTTACTCTGCCATGGTCATGGACTTCTGGACTTGATTCTCATGATCATCATAGGGCTGCTCCTCTACCACCGAGGTAGATAGATTCCATCTTGATGCTATCCAGTTCCTACAATGAACATGCTATAGCCAACACACACCTCAAGATTTCGAATGGCTAGGAGATTGAGTAATGGTGTAGTCAAACTATAACACCCTCAAGGTAAACTATCGATGCATCTCAGGTTAAAGAATCAGAGACACTACTGCGGCATCGAGTCAGTCATTGACGAGAAGGTAGACTCCCTAATGACTATTCGAGATGGTCACGCTCGATGCCCTCGTTCTCTAACGAGTACCTGTACTCTTGCTCCGGTGTCTCCACACCCTAGACTCAAGACTCATCTACTAAAGAGAAGCGATTGTAACAACCAATTCTTCTAGATTAATCACCATCTCGTGATGATCCTATGGTCGGGAGATTTTTTATGAGTTAATAATCATTCTATTCATTGTCTTAAATTTTCAACTCTTGAAAAATATGAATTATCATTACTGTTACTCACAAGGATGTATCACAGACACTAAATACACATATGTGATAGAAAATAACCCATTTTATTGATATTAATCAAAATTATAATTTTATCCCTAGAAGTGTATTACAAGTGTCAGCCAATTCTGGCTTCTAGGGCACATATATCTAACAATCTCCCACTTATCCTAAAGCCAATTGGCTACAAGTCTAAGTCCCATCTTCTCAAGGTGGGCTTCGACCTTCTGCTAGCCCAACGGCTTTATAAGTGGGTTTGCCACATTATCTATGGAGTTGACTCTCTTGACCTCAACATAACCCTTTTCAAGGTAATTACGGATGAGGTGGTATCGCCGCTCAATGTGCTTAGATTTTTTATGAGATCTCGGCTCCTTAGCAAGGGCTACGGTGCCATTATTGTCACAGTATAGAGGAATGGCATCTGATGGCATTACTCCAATTTCTGTAGCAAACTTCTTATACCAAAATGCTTCCTTCATAGCCTCTAATGCAGTGATATATTCTGCTTCTATGATGGAATCTGCTGTCACAGTTTGCTTGGAACTCTTCCAGCTGACAGCACCACCATTGCATACAAACAGACTCCCAGATGTCGACTTTCGATAATCTACATCGGACATGAAATCCGAGTCTGTGTATCCCTGGACTTGGAGTTTTCCGTTACCAAAGACCAACATCATATCCTTAGTTCTTCTCAAATATTTAAGGATACATTTCATAGAAGTCCAGTGTTCTTCATCTAGATTTGACTGATATCTGCTTGTGACACTCACAGCATGGGCTATATCCGGTCGTGTACATAGCATGGCATACATGAGGCTCCCTATTGCAGAAGCATAAGGAATCTTGCTCATGCGTTCTATTTCCTCAGGTGTTCTAGGGCACATCTTCTTAGAAAGATGAATACCTTGTCTGAAGGGTATTAATCTCCTCTTAGAGTTTTCCATACTAAGTCTCTTTAGTACTTTCTCTATGTACATCTTCTGTGAAAGTCCTAGCATCCTATTCGGTCTATCCCTATGGACCTTAATTCCTAGAATAAAGGATGCTTCACCTAGGTCTTTCTTGAAGAATTTCTTGGACAACCATAATTTGACTGTTGTCATTATGAAAATATCATTCCCAATAAGGAGGATGTCATTCACGTACAATACGAGGAAGACAAACTAGCGCACGCCACTGATCTTTTTGAAATAACTTGGATCCTCTTCATTTTTGATGAAATCAAATGTTTGATCACTCAAAATTTGAAATGAGTGTTCCAGCTCCGAGATGCTTGCTTAAGTCCATATATGGACCTTTGCAGCTTGCAAACCTTGTGATCCGTATCACTAGATGTGAAACCTAGTGGCTGTTCTGTATAGATATCTTCCTCACGATATCCATTCAAGAACGTCGTTTTCACATCCATTTATCATATTTCATAATCGAAATAGGCTGCAATGGCAAGCAATGTGCGGATGGATTTTAGCATAGCCACTGGAAAAAAGGTATCCTGATAGTCAATGCCTTCGCATTGACTATAACCTTTTGCCACTAGTCTAGCCTTGAAATGTCTCCACATTCCCATCTACACCAATCTTTCTCTTAAAGATCCCTTTACACCCAATAGATACTATACCTTCTGATGGATCTACTACCAAGGTCCAGACTTGGTTTGAGTGCATTGAGTTAATTTTTGACTGCATTGTCTCTAGCCATTTCTCGGAGTCGAATCTGATATCGCCTCGTTGTAGATTTTGGGATCATCACCATGAGCACCATTACCTATGAGGAATAGTTTTCTCTACCTTCCTCTGAAATAATACCTAAGTAATCTTTCATGGGGATGGAAATCTCTTTTCGATGCTACGAGGTGGAGGAGGTAGTGTTCTTATTGGCCTCAACCTGATTTGGGTTTCAATTGGTCCTTAGCTTATTGTACTTGTGAGACTTTCTCATCAAGCTCAATCTGCTTTCCATTCCCGCTATCTTGAATAAACTATTTTTCAAGAAAGATGGCATGTCGACTCACAATCACATTATGGTCTTCTGGAATGTAGAAATAGTATCCTAATGACTCTTTAGGATATCCTATGAATCGAGCTCTAAAGGACCTAAACTCTAACTTGTCCGCTTGTTGTCTTTTGACATGAGTCGGACAATCCGAAATTCTGAGATGACTTAGACTTGGTTTCTTACTGTGCCATATCTCATACGGTGTGGTAGGAACGGTCTTAGATGTAATCCTATTTAGTAGATAAATTAAAGTTAACAATGAATGTCCCCAAAGAAAATCAGGGAGGTCTGTGAAGCTCATCATGGATTGGACCATATCCAATAGAGTCCGATTTCTCCATTCTGAAATCCCATTGAGTTGAGATATTCTTGGTGGAGTCCATTGAGAGACTATGCCATTATCCTTGAGATAGTCTAGGAATTTTCGGCTAAGGTATTCACCTCCTCGATCTGATCGAAGAACCTTAATGGATTTTTCAGTTTGTTTTTCTACTTCATGTTTGAATTCTTTGAACTTTTCAAAAGCTTCAGACTTGTGTCTCATAAGATACACATACCCATATTTTGACAGATCATCGGTAAAGGTAATGAAGTAGACAAAATTGCCTCTAGCCAGCATATCAAATTGGCCACACACGTCAGTATGTATTAGGGCAAGGAGATTTGTGGCCCTCTCCCCATGTCCTACAAAAGGGAGTTTGGTCATTTTGCCTTGAAGACAAGATTCACAAGTTGGATATGACTTGGAAGTCAATGGACTCAATGGTCCATTTTTCTCCAATTGTTGATCCTATCTTTTGCTATATGACCTAGTCTCAGGTGCCATAGATATTTATCGTTTGGACTATCCCTAGGTCATTTGGCATTCATGTTTCGCTCGATAGTTAGAATAGGTACATAAATATGTAGCTGATAAAGATCATTAATAAGAAAAATCATTTGCAATGTTTTCTTTCATAAAGAATGTTATAATGGTCCTTAAAGAAGATCACATAGCCTTCTTGTGCTAAGCATGAAATAGAAATCAAATTTCTGCTAGCTGCAGGCACATAATAATAGTGTATCAAAACTAAGTCTAAACCAGATGATAATTGAAGAGGCTATGTTTCCACCACCACTGCAGCAACTCTTGCTCCATTACCGACGCATAGGATCATGTCTCCATCCCTCAACCTCCTGCTATCCTCAAGACCCTGCATGGAAGTGCACAGATGAGCACTAGAACCAGAGTCAAGCAAATCCAACTGGATGCAGAAGAAATCATAAGGTTATACTCAATAACGAGCATACCTCTAGAAGGACCTTCCTTCTTGTTCATCGTGGTGGCCAGGTAAGTAGGGCAGTTCCGCTTTCAGTGGTCGTCGTAGTTGCAATGGAAATACTTTTCTTTGACATCGGTCTTTTTCTTTGACTCTGCCTTCTTCTTCTTTATTCCTTCCATCTTTTGCTTTTTCACAGACTTCTTTTTCTTTCCATAAGATCTTCTTTTGGAAGAAGTCCATTCCATAGCAAGAACTGAGCCTTTAGAACCTTTCATAGAAAGCTCAGCGGTGACCAGCATATTCATTAATTCGGCCAAGAAATTTTGAAGTTTATGCATGTGGTAATTCATGATGAATTGCCCATATGCATCAATCAAGGATTGCAGAATAATATCATTCTGCAGATCCAAGTCTAACTTCACACCGAGCTTCTCAAGTTCTTCCATGTCCTTGATCATCATCAGACAGTGATCTTGGATTGACTACCCATCACGCATCTTAGCCTTAAAAAGTCATTTCGTGATTTGATACTTGGCTGCGTGACTCTGTTCACCAAACATCTTCTGCAGGGGAGCTAACATTTGGCGAGCAGTCTTGATATCTTCATGTTGGCACTGGAGCTCATTAGACATCAAGCCCAACATGTAATATCTGGTCTTATTATCTTCGTCTACCCATTTTTTCAGAGATGCTCTCTATTCAGTGGATGGACGAGCTGGTAAGGTGGGAGGGTCCTGATCCAATACATGGGTTAACTTCTTAGAATCCAAAATGATTTTGTAGTTCCTAAGCCAATCTTTACAATTAGGTCCGGTCAGTTTGTGTATGTCCAGGATACGTGCTAATGGGTTGGACGCAGACATTTTTCTGTAGAGAGTCAAAGATTTTAGTTAGATACTATAATTATGACTTGATCAATTTATTTAGGGATTTTATTTTTAAACAAATTAGCTCCCACTATTTTCTTGGATCCCTATACTCCCTCTATAGAGATGCAAAAATTTCCATGATTAATGATTTCTAGTAGGTGGTGCGGTCTCACCAACTGACTCATCACCTCCCTAACAGTTATTGGTGAGGGTTAGCCAATGAGTGAACAACTCTTGTTCAATGATTCTCTATTCAATGGTGCACCAACTTGGTCTCTAATTCATGAATTCTCTCCGTATCCAAAATATTGATCCACTCCTTATTAAGTCCGATCACCATTTGCACAGACTGAATTTTCTATTGAGTCCTCTCCCATATCCAAAAATATTGAGCCCAACTCATCCTTCAGGCCATAGCATCCAATGCCTAATAGACATGGTTGCATGTTTCCGGTGCAACTGAGCCACTGTATCCAGCCAAAGAACAATCAACCCTTGGAAAGGTCCGCACATCTACAATGGTGGAAGACCTCAAACTTTAATCTTTTCTTAGGGAGAATTGATTCCAGGTCTCTTTAAACTAGACTTGTCATAGTCATAACAATTATGACTATCTAGTGGCATGGGTTAGCTCGATTATTGAACACCTCAGAATCAGAACTGTGTCAACAGCATATGGCCAGGTAAGTGAGAAACCGTTGGAGGAATATGCCATTAACTCATACAAGAACGCATTCAGGTCGAGTAGCTTCCTAATTTAAAATCAGTCCGATTGTATGTTGCCCAAACTTTACCTTAGATACCAAATTATTGAGTCAGAACCAATTGGGTTAGCCCACAATCCAGACTCTAACCTCTGAGCCTAATAGGTCTTGCTTGATGTGACTCGCTCGAGAGAAAGACGACTGAAAGCTAGAAGGTTGCACTGCTGCAAAGGACAACTGTTGATCTTCAAAAGGAGTTTTGAAGATACTCCAGATCATATTTAGATTTGATTTTTGGAGACATGATAGAGAAGAAGAGGATCTCCAGATCCAATCCAAGTGGATATCGATAGAGACCAGGCACTTACGTGGCTAAGTTCCAGAACCTTCCGCTGCTCACAAGATCATCATCGAGTAATAGGATTACCCACTTCAAGATAAATTAAATTTGATTTAATTTATTTGATTTTATTTTAATTATTAAAATAATAAGAATCAGATCTGAAATATCTCAGATTTGATCTAGATCAAAGAAAAAAAATTAAAATATATCTCTTGATCTAATCAGATCTGAACGAACCTGATCCAAAAAATCAGGATTTTCCTTCAGTGGATACTTGCATCTCATTTTATCTTATCTCTCTCACGGGACTTCTTCCATATTGTGATTCTGCCATAAAACTTTAACTAGTGGTATGACTCATAAGCGTAGTTGTTTCTTTTTCCTACTTAATTAAAATCTGCACTGGTTCTTATGGATAAGTTAAATCTTCTTTCAATTTAACCATTGTGGATTGTAGCATGCATGAGGAATCTGAAATATATTTTCATAGCATAAGAATATGGAATACATTAGGAATCTGAAAAAGCTCTAATGGTAATGCTAACTAATATGCAACTTGTCCGATACGCTCTATTATTTCATATGGTCCGCTATATCTTGGATTCAACTTTCCTCGTTTCTCAAACCATGATATACCCTTCCAAGAAGAAACTTTAAGGAATTCCTTATCACCCACACTGAATACCACATCTCTCTATTTTGGATCTTTATAACTTTTTTGTCGATCTTGTGCTGCCTTCATTTTTCTCTGATTAACCTAATCTGATTAGCTATAATCTACACTATTTCTGCACCAAGAAGTTTTCTTTCCCCTTCTTCATCCCAACGTGCTCAAGTTCTGCATTTTCTGCCATATAAAGCTTGGTATGGTGCCATATCCATACTAGAGTGATAACTATTATTGCTGGCAAACTCTATCAATGGCAAATGTTCATCCCAGCTACCTAAGAATTCTATAACACATGCTTGTAGCATATCTTACAAAGTCTGAATAGTTCTTTCAGACTGCCCATCAGTCTATGGATGGAAAGCGGTACTAAAATTTAATTTGGTTTGCAAAGATTTTTGCAAACTCAGCTGGAATTGTGATGTAAATCTATGATCTCTATCAGATACGATGGAAATAGGAACCCCATGCTTGCTAATGACCTCATCCACATAAATTTTTGCCAATTTATCTAGTGTGCAAATTGTCTTGATAAGAGGAAAGTAGGCTGACTTGATTAATCTGTCTACAATTATCCATATTGTATCATTACCCTTTCTAGTTTTTGGAAGGCTTGAAACAAAGTCCATAGTGATATATTCCCACTTCCATTCAGGAATAAGAAGTGGCTACAACCTTTTGATTAGGCCCTGATGTTCTACCTTTACTTATTGGTACACTAAACATCTAGACATAAATTTAGCTATGTCTCTTCATGACATTCCACCAATAGCTTTGTTTGATAGTTATGTATATTTTGGTACTTCCTGGATGCATGGCATAAGCTAAATAGTAAGCTTCTTCCATTATTTGCTTTTCTACGATCCCCTACCTCTGGAGCATATATACGATTTCCATGCATTAGAATACCATTCTTCCCAATTATGAAAAATGCTCAAAACCCATTCTAAACAGCATCCAAAATTTTCATTAATTGAAGATCTTGACTTTGAGCTTTACATATCTCATCCACCAATGTAGGTCTGACTCGAAAACTAGCTAGTAAAGCTTTAGAATCTTCTACTAACAATTCAACATCTAACGCTCTCAACTCTATCATCAAAAGCAAATACACGCAGATAAGATAGCTATGGATTTTCGACTCAATGCATCCTTCACTATATTAGCTTTTCCGAGATGATAATCAATGGTACAGTCATAATCTTTGATAAGCTCAATCCACCTCCATTGCCTAAGGTTCAACTCTTTTTGGATTAGTACATATTTTAAACTTTTATATTTAGTAAATATCTGACATTTTTTCTATATAGATAATGTCTCCATATCTTAAGTGCAAACACAACTGTAGTAAGCTTCAAATCATGGATAGGATAATTCAACTCATGTGGTCTAAACTGTTGAGAAGCATAAGCAATTATCTTCCCATGCTGCATTAACACACAATCCAAACCTTTGCGGGAGGCGTCACTGTGTACTATAAAACCTCCACCACCAAAAGAAAATGTAAATACTGAAGTTGTGGTCAATCTTTTCTTTAGTTCCTCAAAACTATCCAAGCATTCATTATCCCATTTGAACTTAACATTCTTTCTAAGCAACTTTGTCATTAGAGATGCAATGATTGAAAAATTCTCAACAAACCTCCAGTAATAACTTGCCAAACCCAAAAAATTTCTCACTTCTATTGAACTAGTGGGCGGCTCCAATTCATAATGGCATTAATTTTCTATGGATCAACTAATATATCCTATGTCGAAATCACATGACTAAGAAAAGCTACTTTATCCAGCCAAAACTCACTCTTGCTCAATTTAGCATACAACAGTTTCTCTCAAAGTGTCTAAAAAATAGTCCTTAAATGTTCTTTATATTCTACTTTATCTCTAAAATATATCAATATATCATCAATAAAAACTACAACAAATCTATCCAAGTACTGCTGAAATACTCTATTCATCAAACTCATAAAAGCTGCTAGGGCATTTGTGAAACCAAATGGCATTACTAAAAATTCATAGTGGCCATACCCAGTTTGAAAGACTGTCTTTGGTGCATCCTCTTTTTTGATTTTAAGTTGATGATATCCTAATCTGAGATCTATTTTTGAAAATACTTTAGCCCCTTGAAGCTGATCAAACATATCATCAATACATTGCAATGGATAATTGTTTTGAATTGTTACTTTATTAAGCTGCTGATAATCGATACATAACCTTATGGTACCATCTTTATTCTTAACAAATAACACTGGAGCTTCCCAAGGTGAAATACTTGGCTTGATAAATTCTTTGTCAAATAGCTTTTGCAATTGTACCTTAAGTTCTCTTAATTCAATTGGGGCTATTCTATACGGTACTTTAGATATTAGTCCAGTACCTAGAATCAAATCAATGCCAAAATCTCTCTATCTAGTGGCAATCCTGAAAGTTCTTCTGGAAAAATACCTAAAAATTCATAAGCCACTGAAATGTCTACTAGATTTAGCTTCCCTATTGTTGTACTGACCATGCATGCTAAATAAGCTTCACACCCTTTTCTGAGTAATTTACTAGCTGACAAGGCTAAAATCACATAGGAGGGAAGTACATGATGTTCATCCAAAAAACATACTTCTTTGCCTTCTGGGGTCTGAAAAATTACTTCCTTTCTAAAACAATCTACCTTTGCTCAATGTGTCAATAATCAATCCATACCCAAAATTGCATCAAATTCATGCATATCTAAAGAAATTAGATCTTCTATTAATTCATGATCGCGAACTCAAACTAAGCAATTCTTCTACACCTGATCCACCATAAATGGCTTTCCCACTAGCATTGATACCACCACACTACAATCTAACTAACTCAATTTCTTATTAGCATGCATGTAAAATAAAGGTGATAGATATGAATGCATAGATCTGGGCTCAATCAATATATATGCATCACGACCAAATATGAACAATGTACCTATCACCACATTAAAGGTAGCCTATGCCTCTTGCCTGGTCATAGCAAATACCCTTGCTTCAGCTCTTGGCTTGCTTGGCACAACATTTTGTCTACTGGTATTAGTCTCCATCTAATTTGCCTCCATCTAATTTGCTTGTGTATTATTCCTAGCTTCAAATCCTCGTGGAATGTTTGGCCTTGGTGGAAGAACTCTGGCTTGAGTGTTGGTAGGACAATCCCTCTTTTGATGACCAATCTATCCATAATTGAAACATACCATAAATCCACTTCTACACACTTTAGGATGGAACTTC
The DNA here is from genome assembly GCA_006176705.1 of Cocos nucifera. Taxonomy (NCBI): domain Eukaryota; kingdom Viridiplantae; phylum Streptophyta; class Magnoliopsida; order Arecales; family Arecaceae; genus Cocos; species Cocos nucifera. The sequence goes on along the minus strand of QRFJ01004390.1, from coordinate 145,562 downwards.
CCACAACTAATACATTAAGGGATCTGCCTTAGTGAAGTAGCAATTGGACTGACACCCCTATTAGGGCTATTTTGATTCTCCCTTCTGATGGAAACGGTATAGGGTTTTACGCATGCTTTTCAAAATCATTTTGAATTTAAAATATAGAAAAAAATAAAATTGATATAATATTAATTTACGCATGCTATGATCTAATCACAAAACCCTACACAAGGATCTAGACATGTTATATATGTATTAGAAAATAAATGCGCTCGATTAGCAAATCACATTTGATGAACGACACGTGTTCAGAACATGATACCTAGGCATGGGTAGTCAATCTCCACAATCTGAAACCTCAAAGAAGAATCTTCTCGTGTCGTGATGTAGCTGCACAATCATCTGACCTCTATGGACAGTCCATACGGAGTTTCTGATCCCAACCAGCTCCACCAGAGTACTAGCTCCTTACCAGAGCCTTCAACGATCGATCTCGATCAATCCAATCGACCACCTTCTCCCAATCTTTCGAATGCTAGCTCCAGAAGGCTAGATAATGCTCTAAGGTGGATGATGAAGGCGTGTGAAAATTTAGATGGAGATTGGACGCTCACAACACTCAATCTCACCATCCGAACCTTAGAAACTAGACCCTCTAGATTTTTTTTTTGACACTTAGAATATTTTTCTAGGATACCCCATGCCCAGCTCTCTATTTTTTCCCCATGAAACTCTTTCACAAAAAAAAAAATACTTTCACTTTTGAACCATTCAAAAATTGCGTGAGAAAAGAAGAGAAAGCAAAATGGCATAGGTTAACTCTTTGGAATTTTTCCACCGAGAAATTAGCACCCCCCACTTCTGGAATTCTCTCTCTAGAAATCACCTCACCCTCACTCAGATTTCTCATGCATGTCCACAAAAGATCTGACATTTAAATGGGCAAGAGTTGATGGAAAAAATGTGCAAGTTAGGATAAGGGTTGGAGGTTGAACTTGTATCAATCTCCCATCCAAATTCAAATTCAAATGGCCACTTATCCACTCCCAATGCACAAACTAGGTGTATGACACATAGAAGGACTCTCCTTCTATGCACCCATGCCTAGTAACTCATAGAAATATGTGTGACAAAGGGTGGATGGCGTGGAGAAAGGATAATGATAAGAAGGTTGAATTTGTTTCAACCTCCAAACTACTTGACTTCAAAATTCAAGTAATTTAAATTTTATCCAATGCTTGGACCAAGTCAAAGGGATAATGAGAGGGGCATACACAAAGTTCTCTAGTGTGGGAAAACTCATGCAAATTCTAAATTTGCACGGAGGGAGAGGGTGTGGTCAAATGTGATGGCGTAGGGAGATTCAAGTTTGAAAATTCAAACTTATCCAAATTGGTTTTGTCCAAACCATTTTGTCCAAATCCAATTAGACAAGAATACACCTAACCAAATTAGGCTTAATTCAACCCAATAAAATTCTAATCAAATTAGAAATTAATTGAGTCTAGGTCCTGATCAAATCAGGATTAAATCTTTCATCGCGATTAGGTTATCTCATAACCTAATCGGCTCACATCCAATCGAATCAAATTCAATCAGATTTAATCCAATCCTCATCATTCAATCAAATTGAACTAATCAGCAATCAAATTGTTAATTAATCTTCTAATAATATCAGAGTTCTAATCTAGTGGAACTCAAAAAGATAAAGTCCGAGTCCAATGGGACTCTTGACCCCAAAGTTTCAGACCATTGAGATTCTTGATCAGCCATCAGATTAGGTAAGAACTCTTATTGTGTGTAACCCCATAGATTCGAACCATAAACCGATAGCATAGGAATCAATTCTTAATACCAATCGATGTGATCATCTAGCAATCATACCAAACGTCCGGATAGGTCGAATAGTCGCATCGCAACATCCATAAACCTATAGCATATGGTTATCGTATAATTCATTCCCTTGACCTCAATGCTCAAAGATGACCTTGGGTTTAACTGCCAATCCTAAAAATCATCTACATTATATTTCAAACTTCAATATCCATCATATGGACTATCCCGATCGAGGTTTTGCTAAATTAAAATATAGTGATATATTTGCTCCAACACTTGAAAGGGTCAATCCCATCTTGACTCATGCATCGACTAAACAAGTACTTAACCTCAAATAACTTTATATTTCACTAACACTCCTTAATCAAGTTTCAAATGCTCAAATACATCATGAATAAAATGCCATGCCATTTAGACATACATGAATGCTAAATGCAAATGCTTTAATTTACCACATTCATGATCTGGGATGTTACATAAAATCTTGATAGCCCCGATCTAAAATATTTCTAGTTATAGGATCATTAAGTCAGGGATCAATGATATGAATAAGATTGGCACATCCTATATATGCTCAAAAGAGAGGATGATTGATCTTACAATCACTAATATGGAGACACTAATAAGGGTGTCGATGCTCATTGGAGAATGAATTCGCTGAATTGGCCTACAAAGAGAACATCTAACAATGTCTTACAAGCATGTCAATAGATGATTCTTTGGTGGGAGTGGTGTAAGTTATCCTTCGATTTAAAATCACTATGGTACTCTATTTCTATGGATCTATGTCTTAGTTCATACCCTAGCATGACTCTTTGAGATATGTCTAGGATGATCTGGGAATAATGAAGTGTGCATGAAAGTTGTAAGTGTCAACAAGGAATCACTCACTCCTTATAAGAGGAGAGAACATTATGATTAAGATATTTCGAAGCTTACAAGAAGATGAAATTAGAAAGCTTTATAGTTTTAACAAGCACTTCATGAAAACTATATAAGTTGACTTGATGATTTTATGTCATAAATATCTGAATTAATTTAATCGTTGAAGGAAAATCCTGATTTCCCGGTCCAGGTTCGTCCAGATCTGATCAGATCAAGAGATATATTTCAAAAATTTTTCTCTTGATCCCAATCAGATCTTGATATGTTTCAGATCTGATTCTTATTATTTTAATAAATAAAATAAAATAAGATAAATTAAATCAAATTTAATTTACCTGATTTGGGTAATCCTATTACCCTGTAGATGATCCTGATTGCAGCGGAAGGTTCTGGATCTAGCCACGCAAGCGCCTGGCCTCTACCGGTATCCACTCGGGTTGGATCTGGAGATCCTCTTCTTCTCTATCACACCTCCAAAAATCAGATCTGGATCTGATCTGGAGGATCTTCAAAACTCCTTTTGAAGATCAGCAGTCGTCCTTTGCAGCAGTGCAGCCTTCTTCTTTTGATCGCCTTTCTTTTGATCTGGAACGCACCAACCAAAATCCAAAACTCTTTTGGACGTGGAGAGGAGAAGGAGGAGAAGTTTAGGCATGGAGGAAGAGGAGGAGAGGCAGCCTTGGGGCGTGGGAAATCTCTATTCAATTGCATTTGGGTTGGGCGCAGGGTCTTATTTATAGACCTCTTGTGATCCAACTCCTCTTATTCTCAACCAATCACAACCCTTTGTGAAATCAGATCTAAATCTGATTGGTTGGAATAGAGTCCCCTGGATTCCTCCTTAGAGGGCGCCTAAGACCAGTCAAACTGGATTCTTAGTAGAACTCTGATTGGAATCCAAAAGGGAGGTGGAGTCCTTGTCCAACAAGGACTCCAAGGCGCCTCCAACTTGGGCGCACGCCTAGGGTGGCGTGCGCCCTCCTCCTTGCCAGGTTCTGGCAGGGGGACAGGCCCCCACCAGTTCTCCAATAGGTGCGTGACACGTGGACAAAAGTCAAAGTGTCTATGGTCAACATTTGACCAGTCAAAGGTCAACTTTTGACCAAAGTCAAAGGACCAAAAATGGCAGGTGACCAAAAATGGCAGGTCATGTCTTATAAAATAAGACAACCTTCTCTAACTTGGACAACCTCCAGTTAGACCATATGAAGGCCTCTGATTGAGCACAAACTCCTTTGGCTCAGTCAGGACAACTTATTTGTGATAGTAAAAGAAGAACGTTAGGTTCAATCGAGTGCTAGCACGATTTCCTTGAACCTAATTGAATCTCATTCAGATCAATTGAACTAGATCAGTTCAATTGATGATCACCAGATTCAAACCCTTGTTTGTGTGACCCAGTTAGGTTCAGTTCTGTATGGTAATGGGATATGTCATGATCTCTATCATAGACATCATCGAAACTCCTTTCGATGGATCAGAACTCTTCTGATTCGAACAGCTAGAATGATCGATCATCTAAATCATTCTAATTGCTCCCAAAATCCACCAGTGACACCTAGCAGTATATGGTGGCAACCCATCAGAGCTGAATGCGAACCTCTTGGTGCAGCTACCTGTGTGATTAAGTTCTTCTATCTTGAGCCCCGATCAGATTAGGGTTAAGGTAAACTCGTCAAACCCTAGTCTCTGTCATATGATATAATCATTCGATTCGAGTCCAATGTGAAAACCTAAATAGAAACTCTTTCTATTATTTCACTCTGCCATGGCCATGGGCTTCAGGACTTGATTCTCATGATTATCATAGGGCTGCTCCTCTACCACCGAGGTAGATAGATCCCATCTTGATGCAATCCAGTTCCTACAATGAACATGCTATAGCCAACATACACCTCAGGGTTCCATATGGCTAGGAGACCGAGTAATGGTGTAGTCAAACTATAACACCCTCAAGGTGAACTGCCGATGCATCTCAGGTCAAAGAACCAGACACACTACTGCAGCATCGAGTCAGTCATTGACGAGAAGGTAGACTTCCTAATGACTACTCGAGGTGGTCACGCTCAGTGCCCTCGTTCTCTAACGAGTACCTGTACTCTCGCTCCGGTGTCTCCACACCGTAGACTCAAGACTCATCTACTAAAGAGAAGCGATCGTACACCAACCTTCCGGATCAATCACCATCCTCGTGATGATCCTATGGTCGGGAGCTGTTTATGAGTTAATAATGATTATTCATGTCTTAAATTTTCAACTCTTGAAAATATGAATTATCATTACCATTAACTCAAATGATGTATCACAGACACTAAATACACAGGTGTGATAGAAAATAACCCATTTTATTGATTATAGTCAAAATTACAATTTTGCCCCTAGAAGTGTATTACAAGTGTCAGCCAATTCTGGCTTCTAGGGCACATATATCTAACAATTTTAACTTTCTCAGGTTACAAGCTAATTGGGTTTTTAAAATTTTAAAGCTAAATTAGAATAACAAAGACAATATGATGATATGCAAGTTGTGTCCGGTGGGTGATTTAAGTGGGATGAAAAGATAAATAGTAAGAAAGCAAGTATGTAATAAAATAAAGATGAAGAGAGAGCAAGCATACCACAAACAAGCAAGATTTATGATGGTTCGATGCCAACCTTGCACCTACATCCACTCTCCAAGCTCCAACTTAAAAAATTAACTCTACTAAATGTATTCAACAAGAATACGACGTCGGTACCTCCGACTCTAGCTATCCCAAGCTAGAACACTTATTTTTTAGGTACAAGCTTATCCAATACAATCCAATTCAAGATTCGGATTAACCTTCCCAAGTTTTGAAACCCCCAAAACTTAAATCAAAATAATAAAATAGAGTATGAGTGTTAATAACAATGAAATATAAAGTTAGCCCCTTTAATGAGCAAATAAAACATTAAAAACACTTTACACAACGAAGAAAGAAGCTTTTCAAATTTTTCTTAATGTTGTTGAAGACTTGAATGAGCATTTGAGGGGTTGGTGAGTTCAAAATGAAAGCTTCTTTGCTTGGAGAGGGCTTTTTGCTTAGGGTTGAAATGAATACTTGAACCTCTTCTTTTCTTCCCTTCTTTTTTTGAGCCTATATATCGTCAATAAGTATTAGAGAAAAATCTGGACAGAATTAAAGTCATTGAAGGATTTTAAATGCACATTAAATGCGGCCAAAATGCACAAAAAAAATAGTCATTGCAAAGATTTTTCATCACAATGATCGATCCTAGGGTCGACCTCTATGGCAAAAGTCAAGAAATGCCCAATTTCTATTTTCTAGCTTGCAGAAACAGTAGAGGTCGACTGCAGGATTTTCCATCATAAGGATCGATCCTAGGGTTCACCTCTATGGCAGAAGTTAAAAAATGCCCAGTTTCTATTTTTTGGCTTGCAGAAACAACAGAGGTCGACCCTGCAGTCGACCCCTGGCACAGGGATAGCGTGCAAATCAACCCATTTCAGTAAGAAAAAACCTAGGAGTCGATCATTTTCTTAAAACTTGATTTTTTTTCAAAATATATATCAAAAAATCATAAAACTACCTCTAATAGATCAAAAATCTTCTAGGCTTATTCTTAAGGCTTTCAAAATAGATTTTCTCCAACTTTATAAAATTTATAATTTTACCCCTCTTCATCTTTCTTTTTAATTTTCTTTCAAATTATGCATCCAAAATTTATAAAACTATCTCTAATAGATAAAAAATCTTCTAGACTTATTGTTGAGGCTTCCAAAACATATTTTCTCTAATTTTATAAAATTTATAATTTTATTCCTAAAATATAATAAACTTTTTGCAAGCCAAAATCATTAGTAATCTTCTCAAATATTTTGTAATCATCAAAATCAATTCTTGGAGCAATAATCTCCCTCTTTTTGATGACGACAAAATACTTGAGCATAAGCAAAAATAAAACATGTATAAGCATTAATTAGGATTTTGAAATTTATGAAGATGCATCACTTGAACATTGATTAAGAATAAAATGCATCATGAATAGTTTGATGATTACATATGGTCGAGCATTTGAGTGATTTGCAAAAAGGACAATCTAAAAATTATTTATAAAAATTTTGAATTATCCATTTTAATTTTGCTTAGAGCCCAATTTTGCTTATACTTATTTCATTTGTCAATTTTACTTATAGCTTAATTTTGTTTCTCTACTCCCCCTTTTTGATGTCATCAATTAAGAAAAGCTATTCTTTCCTTGTTTTGAATAAAATTTACTCGCTCTTTTAATAAAAAGAAAGAATATATTTCTTAAAAGATGATTCATAATATAATTGATATTATATATGAAAAATATATTTTATATTCACGATAAAATAAGATGCCAACATTCAAAATAAATGAGTCAGACATCAAGTAAATAATTCTAGCCAAAATACATAAAGATATGACATGAAGTTTACATTACATATCAGAAGTACAAATAGTTAGCCATATAAAATAAGCATCATATACAATCAAAATTGGCCAACATATCATAAAGTAATTAATTTAAATATATGAATGCACCCTTCATGAATATTCTTAATTTATCTTTAGGTCATTACACATTTTTTATATACTCATTATACTATAAAATCTCAATTCAAATCAATGAGTATTAAGATTTTAAGCATCAAATTATTGAGTATTTTAAGCATCAATTCATTAAGCATATACTCAGCATTCATCTTCCCATTTTTGATAATCATTAAAAACCTTATGAGAAGGATTAAGAAAACCATCAAAATCAATAAGATATAGGAGTGTATCAAATGAAAGATGTATCAAATTCAAAAAATAAAGTCAAATAAATCATCTTTCTTTTGAAAACTTATCTTTGGATTTCAAACATACTTAAAACATCGCTTTTCTTTTAGAAATTTGCTTGAATTCAAATATCAAAGATTCTTTCCCTTATTAAATGATTATAATTTTTATAATTAGATTTTTAAATATATATTTTTTAAGCTTTAAGAGGAATAGAGCTTTTTAAAGTTTTGAGCAAAGAAATCGAGCATAACACTTTTTTTTTATACATCAAACAAATTATTAAAATATATCATCAAAATTAATTAAAATTTAAAATATATATTAAATTGAAAAAATTATGATTTAATTTCAAGAGGGTATTAAATTTGAATTTTATAGAATATTTAATATGAAAATAAGTATGTTTGATATCAAATTTGTATTGATATCACTCTCCCTCTTTCTAAAAAATTTTAATTCAGATTTTTTAAATCAATATTGAGAGATAGAGCTTTTCAAGATATTTTAGCATATTTGATACCAAGAAAAGTATATCCAATGTCAAATTTCTATTTGATACCATCAATTTAGATTTTTAATTTAATTTTAAAAAATAAAAATTTTCAAATAAAACAAGTATAACATGAAAAAAATTGACACTAATTTTAATATTTATTCTTTACTTTTGTCAAGAAGTTTTAGTTAATTAAACATTGAAAATGTATGTATCAAAAGAGTATAAAAGTAGTATCAAAGCTGAAAATAATTTTATAAAGATCTTACATTATATATTAAAAATTTTACAAATTTATTTTTAGGAGTAAGAAGAGTTTTCAATTCAATTCAACTCCAAGAATGTCAAAAAATTTTAGATAAATCAAATTATGAAATTAGCATATGAATGATACTATTTTAAGCAAGTTTTAATATTTGAGAATAATTTACTTGTCTGATACTAATTTAAATTAATAGTACTTTAAATCAAGTAAATTAAATTGAATAAACATATGAAAGTATAAATTGAAAAGACTATAAGGCATTTGATTGAGAGTTTAAAATTAATTAAAATAAAGTATAAATTTAAGAGAATTATAAGATAAATGATTGAGAATTTGAGATTAATATGGATATTTTCATTATCAATTTGCAGCAAATGTCTCTCCTCCAATTTTCAAAAGTGAATACCATAAAATTCATCACATGATATTCTTAAATTTATTCTCCTTTTTTTTTAAAGTATCATATTAATCTTTAACTAATACTAATTTGACTTTTAAGCTTAGATTTTTAAATTTGATTGATACCAATTTAGTAACTAATTCATCTTAAATAAATTCTTCTCCTTACTTTCGCAAATAAAGGTATTTTTAATTAAATAGTCTTTTAAGATTAAATTATTTTCTTAAGTATTTTCTTCCTCTATTGTACATATTTAAAGTAAGCATATTGAGCTTCAAATAATCAACCATCAATCAAATAATCAATCAAATTATGATACAAGAAAAAAAAATTTAATAAAAATTTTGCTACCATTGATTTTAAAATAAAATGTTTGCAGCAGGATATCTTCAATCATGATAATATTAAAATGATCAATTCATGTAAAGTATTTTTGAAATATTCATTGATTATGAAAAAATGATGACACAATCAAATCAATTAAAGTATGAATTGATAAGTCAAAAAATATACAAATGCTTAAATCAAAGATGAATAAATCAAGCAATATAAGTGATTTCTTTTCAAGTTTAAAAAATTATTTTTTTTGGTACAACTCAACCAAAAATAGAATAAGATTTAGTTTAAGAAATATTTCTTCCTCATTTAGAAAGTATAATTTCAATACTATATACATACATACATGCATACATACATACATAGATATATATATATATATATATATATATATATATATATATATATATTTCAAAACTATAGATTCAAAAAGAAATGCTTTTCAAATTTAACTAAGAAATAGCTTTAAGATTTAAAAATCTAAGTAAATAGATTCTTTCAAAATTGAAAATTTGGATATATTATCATAAAGAGATTTGTTTAATTTTTTTAATAATTTTTTTTAGAAAATATTTCTTTTTTTCTCAAAAAATATTATAGATTGAGTTCAAAAAAGGTATCAAGCATTTGCAATTTGTCTCAAACATTATTTTATTAAACTATGGCTGTGCAAACTTAGATTTAAGATAAAGCATTCTTTTCTCACTTCTTTTTTTATTATCAAAAGATGAAGTACAACACAAAAAAATTTGATACCAATTATTTTAATTTTTTTGATCAAAAAAGATGAATCCATTAAGTTCAAATCAAATTATTTTGATAAGTAATTTTGAATTGATACCAATAGACTATGCAAATAAATCATAGAGAGATTTACTATTTAAATTTAGATTTTTTTTAAAAAAAATTACTCAATTTAGTTTAGAAAAAATATGAAATCCTCTGAATTTATCCTAAAAGATAGCATATAAGCTATACAAAATTAGATTCGAGATAAAATATATTTTTTTTTATCGAGAGAAGGCAATGGAGTGCAAGATAGAAAAAATCTGTTTGATACCAATTATGAAACTTTACTTAAGGATGAATTCTTTGATACCAATGTAAAACATGAATAAACAAGATCACATGAAAGCTCAAGTATAAGTGAACCAACAAGTCAAGAAATAAATAAACGCCTATTAACGATTTTTCATGAGATTCAAAAATTATTTATCTAGGATATTCATTTGGAGTAAAATATTTTTCAAGATTCTGCTTAATACCAATTAATTATTAAAAATATCATGATAGGATCAAACCATGTAAAGTATTATTGAATAAAAGGTAAAATAAAAATAATTTTTTTAAAGCAAATCAAATAACTAGAGCAACAAGAATGCATCAATAGATCAAAATAATTTCACTTTTAATATTTTAATAATATTTTCTTTTATTCAATTCAAAATTATTTCTTTCCTATTTTTCATAACAAATGCTAGAAAACTTGATTTTCTTAACTCTCTCCCTATCTCAAAAAATTAACTTTTCTTAATTCTCTTTCTATTTCTTTTAAATTAGATATATTTAATTAATTTAAATAAGTCATCATATCTCCCCCTTATTTTGCAAGCAAAGCACATATTGAGTCAAACAAATAATATCAAACATATTGAATTTTCATAATAGATGAAATTTTTATTGGCTAGCCAATGATGATTATAAAGATAAAATCATGAAAGCATGCAAGATGTATAAGAGCTATATCCTCTATAGATGCCAAAAATAGATTAAAAGGATCACTAAACCTGTGGAAATAAATCCTAGCATCTTAAGCAAGTATATATCAGGATAATCCTAAGATGTAGATCTAGCCTAGGTAGAAGGAGAGTGTAATCTAATATCTCTAAATGACTGGGCCTGGTAGTGAACATCCTCCCTCGCTACAGTGAGTGCCCGAATCAATCTCCCTAACTCATCTCTGACCAATGGTAATGCCTCCTCATATCATCTCATCTGCTATGCTTCTGATATGTATCTTGAAAGCTTTACATAGACTGATACTATGATCTTGATGGAGAGTCTCTCAATAAATGCATCCCCATCCAGTCTATCAGATAATCATGAGCTAGTATCTGGATGGCTGGTTTGTAAAAGTAAAGTTGTCTATATTTGTTCATGCTGCTCTGCTAGCTTCTTGTTCTGATATATACTGCAATAGACTTTGCTATAGAAGTCTCATCATCATCATCTGCTATACCATGAGAGCTAATATCCTCAATCATCATCTCGATCAAATACAAATCTTAAATGTAGCTACTTGAAATAATCCAAGATGCTCTTACTGGTCTGTATATGATTAGCGCACGCCCAATGCTATCAACATTTATCTTAATCTACACACCTTTCACTTTGAAAACTAGACTTTCTCTTTCTTCAGGCAAAATGCTTCCGAGGTGCCATTGTAGAATAAGGACTAGAAGATTAAAATAGAAATAAAGAGAAAAGGTTCAATTTTAGTAGGAGGGGTCTGAAAGAAATTACGGCTCGAAAAAATTGATAATGAAATGATAGAGCCTTGGGATATTTTCAAATAGGAGAACTAATCCAAAAAAAAAGGCTCGACTCCTGCTAAATCAAGAGTCAGCTCCTAAAGAGAGATCGACTCTAATAGAACTGGGAGTCGGCTCCTCAAAGCAGAAAATAGTTCAAACAGTTTTTGATTTAAAAAAATTTAATCAAGTTTGTTGGGGGTAAACCCGCTCTTACTGAAGTTCTACTGGATGTCTAATCTTTAGGTAATCTCGCCCAGTGGTGATGGCTACAGTTGGGCTTCGATCGGTAAAGGTCTTCGGGGTCCAACTCACTCTGAAGTGGCTGACCTTCAACTTATGACCACTAGGTGATTTTTTTGAAGGAAAATCCTGATTTTTCGGATCAGGTTCGTTCAGATCGGATCGGATGAAGAGATATATTTCAAAAATTTTTCTCTTTGATCCTAATCAGATCTAGGATATTTTACATCTGATTCTTATTATTTTAATAAATAAAATAAAATAAGATAAATTAAATCAAATTTAATTTACCTTGATTTGGGTAATCCTATTACCCTGTAGATGATCCTAATTGCAGCGGAAGGTTCTGGATCTAGCCACGCAAGCGCCTGGCCTCTACCGGTATCCACTCGGGTTGGATCTGGAGATCCTCTTCTTCTCTATCACATCTCCAAAAATTAGATCTGGATCTGATCTGAAGGATCTTCAAAACTCCTTTTGAAGATCAGCAGTCGTCCTTTGCAGCAGTGCAGCCTTCTTCTTTTGATCGCCTTTCTTTTGATCTGGAACGCACCAACCAAAATCCAAAACTCTTTTGGACGTGGAGAGGAGAAGGAGGAGAAGTTTAGGCATGGAGGAAGAGGAGAGGAGCAGCCTTGGGGCGTGGGAAATCTCTATTCAATTGCATCAAATTTTTCTGAGTTGGGCGCAGGGTCTTATTTATAGACTAAGCTTGTGATCCAACTCCTCTTCTTCCCAACCAATCACAACCCTTTGTGAAATCAGATCTAAATCTGATTGGTTGGAATAGAGTCCCCTGGATTCCTCCTTAGAGGGTGCCTAAGACCAGTCAAACTTGGATTCTTAGTAGAACTCTGATTGGAATCCAAAAGGGAGGTGGAGTCCTTGTCCAACAAGGACTCCTAAGGCGCCTCCAACTTGGGCGCACACGCCTAGGGTGGCGCCAAGGGTGGCGTGCCCCTCCTCCTTGCCAGGTTCTGGCAGGGGGACAGGCCCCCACCAGCTTCTCCAATAGGTGCATGACACGTGGACAAAAGTCAAAGTGTCAATGGTCAACATTTGACCAGTCAAAGGTCAGACTTTTGACCAAAGTCAAAGAACAAAAAAATGGCAGGTGACCAAAAATGGCAGGTAATGTCTTACAAAATAAGACAACCTTTTCTGAACTTGGACAACCTCCAGTCAGACCATATGAAGGCCTCTGATTGAGCACAAACTCCTTTGGCTCAGTCAGGACAACTTATTTATGATAGTAAAAGAAGAACGTTAGGTTCAATCGAGTGCTAGCACGATTTTCCTTGAACCTAATTGAATCTCATTCAGATCAATTGAACTAGATCAGTTCAATTGATGATCACCAGATTCAAACCCTTGTTTGTGTGACCCAGTTAGGTTCAGTTCTGTATGGTAATGGGATATGTCATGATCTCTATCATCGACATCATCGAAACTCCTTTCGATGGATCAGAACTCTTCTGATTCGAACAGCTAGAATGATCGATCATCTAAATCATTCTAATTGCTCCCAAAATCCACCAGTGACACCTAGCAGTATATGGTGGCAACCCATCAGAGCTGAATGCGAACCTCTTGGTGCAGCTACCTGTGTGATTAAGTTCTTCTATCTTGAGCCCCGATCAGATTAGGGTTAAGGTAAACTCGTCAAACCCTAGTCTCTGTCATATGATGTAATCATTCGATTCGAGTCCAATGTGAAAATCCTAAATAGAAACTCTTTCTATTATTTCACTCTGCCATGGCCATGGGCTTCAGGACTTGATTCTCATGATTATCATAGGGCTGCTCCTCTACCACCGAGGTAGATAGATTCCATCTTGATGCAATCCAGTTCCTACAATGAACATGCTATAGCCAACATACACCTCAGGGTTCCATATGGCTAGGAGACCGAGTAATGGTGTAGTCAAACTATAACACCCTCAAGGTGAACTGCCGATGCATCTCAGGTCAAAGAACCAGACACACTACTGCAGCATCGAGTCAGTCATTGACGAGAAGGTAGACTTCCTAATGACTACTCGAGGTGGTCACGCTCAGTGCCCTCGTTCTCTAACGAGTACCTGTACTCTCGCTCCGGTGTCTCCACACCGTAGACTCAAGACTCATCTACTAAAGAGAAGCGATTGTACACCAACCTTCCGGATCAATCACCATCCTCGTGATGATCCTATGGTCGGGAGCATTTTATGAGTTAATAATGATTATTCATGTCTTAAATTTTCAACTCTTGAAAATATGAATTATCATTACCATTAACTCAAAGGATGTATCACAGACACTAAATACACATATGTGATAGAAAATAACCCATTTTATTGATTATAGTCAAAATTATAATTTTGCCCCTAGAAGTGTATTACAAGTGTCAGCCAATTCTGGCTTCTAGGGCACATATATCTAACAATCTCCCACTTGTCCTAAAGCCAATTGGCTACAAGTCTAAGTCCCATCTTCTCAAGGTGGGCTTCGATCTTCTGCTGGCCCAACGGCTTTGTAAGTGGGTCTGCCACATTATCTGCGGAGTTGACTCTCTTGACCTCGACGTAACCCTTCTCGAGGTAATCGCGGATGAGATGGTATCGCCGCTCAATGTGCTTGGATTTCTGGTGAGACCTCGGCTCCTTAGCAAGGGCTATGGCGCCATTGTTGTCGCAGTATAGAGGAATGGCATCTGATGGCATTACTCCTAATTTCTACAGCAAACTTCTTGTACCAGAATGCTTCCTTCGCAGCCTCTGATGCAGCGATATATTCTGCTTCCATGGTGGAATCTGCTATCACAGTTTGCTTGGAACTCTTCCAGCTGACAGCACCACCATTGCACACAAACAGACTCCCAGATGTCGACTTTCGATCATCTATATCGGACATGAAATCCGAGTCTGTGTATCCCTGGACTTGGAGTTCTCCATTACCAAAGACCAACATCATATCCTTAGTTCTTCTCAAGTACTTAAGGATACATTTCACAGAAGTCCAGTGTTCTTCACCTGGATTTGACTGATATCTGCTTGTGACACTCACAGCATGGGCTATATCAGGTCGTGTACATAGCATGGCATACATGAGGCTCCCTATTGCAGAAGCATAAGGGATCTTGCTCATGCGTTCTATTTCCTCAGGTGTGCTAGGGCACATCTTCTTGGAAAGATGAATACCATGTCTGAAGGGTATTAATCCCCTCTTAGAGTTTTCCATACTAAACCTCTTTAGTACTTTCTTCTATGTACATCTTCTGTGAAAGTCCTAGCATCCTATTCGGTCTATCCCTATAGACCTTAATTCCTAGAATAAAGGATGCTTCACCTAGGTCTTTCATGGAGAATTCCTTGGACAACCATAATTTCACTGTTGTCATTCATGGGAATCACTGATTTGACTATAACCTTTTTGCACTTATTCTAGCCTTGATATAGATATCTTCCTCATATTTTCCCATATATTTTCATAATCAATCTTTGCGGATGGATGCATAGCTGAAAAGGTATCCTGATAGTCAATGCCTTCACATAACCTTTTGCCACTATCTAGCCTTGAATGTCTCCACATATCTGCACCAATTTTCTCTTGAAGATCCATTTACACCCAATAGGTACTATACCTTCTGGTGGATCTACCAAGGTCCAGACTTGGTTTGAGTGCATCGAGTCAATTTCTGACTGCATTGCCTCTAGCCATTTCTCGGAGTCGATATCTGATATCGCCTCGTTGTAGGTTTTGGGATCATCACCATGAGCACCATTACCTACGAGGAACATTTTCTCTACTTCCTCTGAAATAATACCTAAGTATCTTTCAGGGGGATGGAAAACTCTTTCCGATCTACGAGGTGGAGGAGGTAGTGTTCTTATTGGCTCAACCTGATTTGGTTCCAATTGGTCCTTAGCTCGTTGTACTTGTGAGACTTTCTCATCAAGCTTAATCTGCTTTCCAATGCCGCTATCTTGAATAAACTATTTTTCAAGAAAGATGGCATGTCGACTCAGGGCCTAATGGAGATCTGTGGCCCTTTCTCCCATGTCTCAACAAAAGGGAGTTTAGTCATTTTGAAGCCTCATGAAGACAAGATTCCATAAGTTGGATAGTGACTCGAAAGTCAATGGAATTCTCAATAGCCTCATTTTTCTCCAATTTAGTTGATCCTATCTTCTGCTATATGACCTAATCTCAGGTGCCATAGATATCTGTCGTTTGGACTATCCCTAGGTCGTTTGGCATTCACGTTTTGCTCGATAGTTAGAATAGGTACATCAATATGTAGCTGATAAAGACCATTAATAAGGAAACCATTTGCAATTTTATTTCTTTCATAAAGAATGTTACAATGGTCCTTAAAGAAGGTAATCACATAGCCTTCTTGTGCTAAGCATGAAACAGAAATCAAATTCCTGCTAGCTGCAGGCACATAATAACAGTCTTTCAAAACTAAGTCTAAACCAGATGGTAATCGAAGAGGGTATGTTCCCACGGCTACTGCAGCAACTCTTGCTCCATTACCGATGCGTAGGATCATGTCTCCATCCCTCAGCCTCCTGCTATCCTCAAGACCCTGCATGGAAGTGCACAGATGAGCACTAGAACCAGAGTCAAGCACCCAACTGGATGCAGAAGAAACCGTAAGGTTAGACTCAATAACGAGCATACCTCCAGAAGGACCTTCCTTCTTGTTCTTCAGGGTGGCCAGGTAAGTAGGGCAGTTCCGCTTCCAATGGCCATCGCTGTTGCAATGGAAAATACACTTTCCTTTGACATCGGCCTTTTCTTTCGGTTCTGCCTTCTTCTTCTTTGTTCCTTCCACCTTCTTGCTTTTTCACAGACTTCTTTTTCTTTTCCATAAGACTTTCTTTTGGAAGAAGTCCGTTCCATAGCAAGAACTGAGCCTTTAGAACCTTTCATAGAAAGCTCAGCGGTGAACCAGCATATTCATTAATTCGGCCAAGGAATTTTGAAGTTTATGCATGTGGTAATTCATGATGAATTGCCCATATGCATCAGTCAAGGATTGCAGAATAATATCATTCTGCAGATCCAAGTCCAACTTCACACCGAGCTTCTCAAGCTCTTCCATGTCCTTGATCATCATGTCAGACAGTGATCTTGGACTGACTGCCCATCACGCATCTTAGCCTTAAAAAGTCATTTCGTGACTTGATACTTTGGCTGCGCGACTCTGTTCACCAAACATCTCCTGCAGGTGAGCCAACATTTGGCGAGCAGTCCCGATATCTTCATGTTGGCGCTGGAGCTCATCAGACATCGAGCCCAACATGTAATATCTGGCCTTATTATCTTCGTCTATCCATTTTTCCAGAGATGCTCTCTGTTCAGTGGATGGACGGGCTGGTAAGGTGGGAGGGTCCTGGTCCAATAACATGGGTTAACTTCTCGAAACCCAAAACTAATTTTGTAGTTCCTGAGCCAATCTTTATAATTGGGTCCGAGTCAGTCTATGTGTGTCCAGGATACGTGCCAATGGGTTGGACGCAGACATTTTTCCTGTAGAGAGTCAAAGATTCTAGTTAGATACTATAATTATTGACTTGACCAATTTATTTAGGAATTTTATTTTTAAACAAATTAGCTTCCCACTATTTTCTCGGATCCCTACACTCCCTCTGTAGAGATGCGAAAATCTCCACGATTAATGATTTCTAGTGGGTGGTGCGGTCTCACCAACTGACTCATCACCTCACCTAACAGTTATTGGTGATGGGTTAGCCAATGAGTGAACAACTCTTGTTCAATGATTCTCTAATCATGGTGCACCCAAACTTGGTCTCTAATTCATGAATCTCACCGTATCCGGAATATTGATCCACTCCTTAGTTAAGTCAGACCCACCATTTGCATAGACTGGGTTCCTAATTGAGTCTCTCACCGTATCCAGAATATTGAGCCCAACTCATCCTCCAGCCCATAGCATCCAATGCCTAATAGACATGGTTGCATCTTCCCGGTGCAACTGAGCCACTGTATCCAGCCGAGAACAATCAACCCCGGGAAGGGCCCGCACATCTACAATGGTGGAAGACCTCAGACTTAATCTTTTCTTAGGGAGAATTGATTCAGGTCTCATTAAACTAGACTTATCATAGTCATAACAATTATGACTAACCTAGTGGCATGGGTTAGCTCGGATTATTGACCACCTCAGATCAGAACTGTGTCAACAGATATGGCCAGGTAAGTGAGATCCGGTGGAAGGAATATGCCATTAACTCGTACAAGAATGCATTCAGGTCGAGTAGCTTCCAATTAAAAACCAGTCGGTCGTATGTGCCAAACTTACCTTAGACACCAAATTATTGAGTCAGAACCAATTGGGTTAGCCTACAATCCAGACTCTAACCTCTGAGCCTAATTAGGTCTTGCTTGATCGTGACTCGATCTTGACCCAGACTTAATCCTATTAGGCTGGTCAATTTAAGCATTGTTGATCCCATCTAACCAACTCTTGATTCGGTTTGATCAACCGCTTAGACCTAATTGAGCTACCCAAGCCCGAACCCAGTATTATGAATATGTCTTAGATCTAAAATTCTCAATTTTAGACCTAATTAATATTCCATAATCTTAATTCTTAATTAAGTAGGGTTCATAAACAAAATATGCACAATAAATCCTAGGGTTTCAGGATCTAGGGTTTTGCAGAAAGTAAGTTTTGGGTTTCTGATTAAGGACGAACACGCAGCACCCCTACACATCATAAGAACACCCCATCGAATGGAAAGAGAGGGCCTTTAAACCCTTCTTCATTCTTATGACCGGACGGCCAAGAGGAATGCCTTAATCAGGAACATGCAATACTACAAAATAGTTTTAGATCTATATCATATATCTCATATACAAATTAGATCTAATCATGGCATATTTTGCATACATCTCATGTATCGAATCATGCATATTTTCAGATCTAAATTATCTCATAATAATCTAAAAAATTAGATTTAAATTGATCTAATCAAAATAAATTCTAATCTAGATAATTATGTAGAACTATTCTACAACTAGTCTAGACATGCATCAATCATATCTCATATGATATTTAAAATTAAATAATTTTTATTTGCTATTTTTTAGATATTATTATAACTCTTATAATATAAAAAAATAGTAAATAAAAAGATCTAAAATATGATTTAATCAGATTAAATCAAAAACATGCAAGACTATTCTATAGAACTATTCTATTTTAGAACTAGTCATGCATATTCTCTAATCTTAGATCCAAATCATTTAATTTTAATTTTTTCTGATTTCAGATCTGATCACATCTCATGTGACATCTGAAATCACTTTATTTTTTAATTAAAATAAATTTAAAATTAGATCTAAATACTTTTAGAACCATGGCTCTGATACCAGTTGAAGGGAAAATCCTGATTTTTTGGATCCAGGTTCGTTCAGATCTGATCAGATCAAGAGATATATTTCAAAAATTTTTTCTTTGATCCTAATCAGATCTTGATATTTTCAGATCTGATTCTTATTATTTTAATAAATAAAATAAAATTAAGATAAATTAAATCAAATTTAATTTACCTGATTTGGGTAATCCTATTACCCTGTTGATGATCCTGTATGCAGCGGAAGGTTCTGGATCTAGCCACGCAAGCGCCTGGCCTCTACCGGTATCCACTCGAGGTTGGATCTGGAGATCCTCTTCTTCTCTATCACATCTCCAAAAATTAGATCTGGATCTGATCTGGAGGATCTTCAAAACTCCTTTTGAAGATCAGCAGTCGTCCTTTGCAGCAGTGCAGCCTTCTTCTTTTGATCGCCTTTCTTTTGATCTGGAACGCACCAACCAAGAATCCAAAACTCTTTTGGACGTGGAGAGGAGAAGGAGGAGAAGTTTAGGCATGGAGGAAGAGGGGAGAGGCAGCCTTGGGGCGTGGGAAATCTATGATTCTTTTCAATTTCATCAAATTTTTCTTGAGTTGGGCGCAGGGTCTTATTTATAGACTAAGCTGTGATCCAACTCCTCTTCTTCCCAACCAATCACAACCCTTTGTGAAATCAGATCTAAATCTGATTGGTGGGAATAGAGTCCCCTGGATTCCTCCTTAGAGGGTGCCTAAGACCAGTCAAAGTTGGATTCTTAGGAGAACTCTAATTGGAATCCAAAAAGGGAGATGGAGTCCTTGTCCAACAAGGACTCCTAGGCGCCTCCAACTTGGGCACACGCCAAGGGTGGCGTGCGCCCTCCTCCTTGCCAGGTTCTGGCAGGGGACAGGCCCCCACCAGCTCTCCAATAGGTGCATGACATGTGGACAAAAGTCAAAGTGTCAATGGTCAACATTTGACCAGTCAAAGGTCAGACTTTTGACCAAAGTCAAAGAACAAGAAATGGCAGGTGACCAAAAATGGCAGGTAATGTCTTACAAAATAAGACAACCTTTTCTGAACTTGGACAACCTCCAGTCAGACCATATGAAGGCCTCTGATTGAGCACAAACTCCTTTGGCTCAGTCAGGACAACTTATTTATGATAGTAAAAGAAGAACGTTAGGTTCAATCGAGTGCTAGCACGATTTTCTTTGAACCTAATTGAATCTCATTCAGATCAATTGAACTAGATCAGTTCAATTGATGATCACCAGATTCAAACCCTTGTTTGTGTGACCCAGTTAGGTTCAGTTCTGTATGGTAATGGGATATGTCATGATCTCTATCATCGACATCATCGAAACTCCTTTCGATGGATCAGAACTCTTCTGATTCGAACAGCTAGAATGATCGATCATCTAAATCATTCTAATTGCTCCCAAAATCCACCAGTGACACCTAGCAGTATATGGTGGCAACCCATCAGAGCTGAATGCGAACCTCTTGGTGCAGCTACCTGTGTGATTGATTAAGTTCTTCTATCTTGAGCCCCGATCAGATTAGGGTTAAGGTAAACTCGTCAAACCCTAGTCTCTGTCATATGATGTAATCATTCGATTCAAGTCCAATGTGAAAACCTAAATAGAAACTCTTTCTATTATTTCACTCTGCCATGGCCATGGGCTTCTAGGACTTGATTCTCATGATCATCATAGGGCTGCTCCTCTACCACCGAGGTAGATAGATTCCATCTTGATGCAATCCAGTTCCTACAATGAACATGCTATAGCCAACATACACCTCAGGGTTCCATATGGCTAGGAGACCGAGTAATGGTGTAGTCAAACTATAACACCCTCAAGGTGAACTGTCCGATGCACCTCAGGTCAAAGAACCAGACACACCACTGCAGCATCGAGTCAGTCATTGACGAGAAGGTAGACTTCCTAATGACTACTCGAGGTGGTCACGCTCAATGCCCTCGTTCTCTAACGAGTACCTATACTCTCGCTCTGGTATCTCCACACCGTAGACTCAAAACTCATCTACTAAAGAGAAGTGATTGTACACCAACCTTCTGGATCAATCACCATCCTCGTGATGCTCCTATGGTCGGGAGCATTTTATGAGTTAACAATAATTATTCGTCTTAAATTTTCAACTCTTGAAAATATGAATTATCATTACCATTAACTCAAAGAATGTATCACAGACACTAAATACACATATGTGATAGAAAATAATCTATTTTATTTATTATAGTCATAATTATAATTTTGCCCCTAAAAGTGTATTACAGGTGTCAGCCAATTCTAGCTTCTAGGGCACATATATCTAACATTTTTCAGCTATGCTAACCAACTCTAGAATCTGTAAGATGTTTTGAGTCCCACTTTGATGGGCTTGAATGATAAAAGGCAATTAGACTCCTCTGCCATAAGCAGGCGACCCTCTCCAGTCGAGCAAAACCCCAGACAAACTTGAATAGTGAGAGCAGTCGCTTGAGTATTTGAAGCGCTAAGGTTCCATCCCCCGGATAGTCTAGCCTGGCCAGCTTGGAAATTGACCAAACTTCTTTCCTATCGAATCTTCCTCAAATCGAATATCACCCTCACTATTGAGTCTCATTTCGAGAGTCTCCGACTGATAGAACCTCCTCCAGATGAACTCCTATGCTTTATCTCGAACTCCTCCAGGACTTCTCCTTCCGTCGAACTTCTCTATCAGTCGAATTTCTTCTGGACTTTTTCTCCAAGTCACCTAAGGGACTCCACCTGATCGAGCTTCCTCTAGACTCTCACAGCAGGATCCCTTTTGTACCCCTCCTTGCTGCCCAAAAGAACCTCGGTGCTTACTCATGGTATGGCAAGTAATAGTCAAGCCATGGCCAATCTGGAGAACATCCGAACTCCTCTTGGACAACAGTAACTATGAGCTCTTCACCGTCCGCAACTATCTCATTTGAACCTTGGTTGTTAAGCCCAAACAAGTTGGTACGTCACGACAACGGACACCATCCTTCATAACAAATCCCACGTGGCCCCAAACGGCTCACTACTAGATGGTTACGACTGTCATCATCAGTTTGTTATGGGCTTCACTTACATAAGAGATCCTCGTGGTATGCTTTCTTCCCTAAGCTCTTATCTTCTACCTCAAAACTCTGCTAAAAAATTTCTCCGAATACTCCATTTCTATTGGCCAAAAGTGCTGACTTGATCATCGGAGGATCTTGCCAGAGCCACCACCCCTAACTCCAGACGAGACTTGTTTTGCAGATTACCGATGGCAACCTCAACTTCTCCGACTCCAGCCTCAAATTTGGCATCAACTAGACTTCGCATCAACAAAATTGAAGCTAAAGGAAGGGCTCATCTGTTGATCCCTTATTCTTCAAGGAGTATTCAATGGAAGTTCTTCTTCTTCTCCTTCAAAGCCTTTCTTCTTTGATTGTGCTTGGGAAGATGCAGCCCCAAAAAGCTTTGACTCGACGGTCAACCACCTCTACGGTCAAATCTCATCCAGATCTACCCACCCTAATTTCATCTTCGGTACATCAAACTCTACCAGTAGCGATGATGGATGCAGAATAATTTAACCTGCTGGTCCAGTAGGTCAGGGGTCTCACTGAAGTAGTGCAGGCCATGCAGCAGCAGCCTCCCACACTGATCCGACCAGAGCAATTTTTATCGAAACCCCAGGATCAAATCTAGGGGCGACCGACTCGGGCGAGTCGGCCAACAATGTCCGAAAAAGGGAAGCGAAGGGCGGAGAACCCATGCTCTAATCATGATTCAACTTTCGAAGGGACTTTGCCGCCATTCTGTCAGAAGACTTGGGAGGTCCGTGACCATGAGGACCTTCTAGACCAAAAATTATAGGAGATGAGCCAGCGAATCGATGAACTCCACCACTCTTCCTCCTTCTACGGCAACGATATCTACATCGATCCTCCTTTCTTCCAGTAGATCATGCAAGAGCCAATCCCATCGAACTTTAAACTATCCTAGTTTAAGAGCTACGATGGGACTACTGATCTGATTGACCATTTGGAGGTCTTCTAAATAATGACACTGCTCCATGGCATGCCAGACACCATTCTATGCCGGGCATTCCCATCCACCTTAAAAGTGACAATCAAAAACTAGTACTTGGCCCTCAAGCCAGGTACTATCTTTTCTTTTGATTAGATGAGTCATCAATTTATGGCTCACTTTATCAACAGTCGACGCCTCTGATGAGGCTCGGACTCACTCATCAACATCAAGTAAAAAAAAAGAGAGTCCATCCGGACCTATGTCACAAGTTCAACGCTGCTACTCCGAAGGTCCAAAATTTGGACCAATCGATTATAATAGCCGCACTAAAGGATGGTCTTCAGAAGAACGATCTACTATTCTCCTTAAAGAAGTACCCCAGAGATTTTGTTGATATGCTGGCTTAGGCTGATGGTTATGCCCGGATAGAAGAGGCC
Source organism: Cocos nucifera (assembly GCA_006176705.1). Classification (NCBI taxonomy): domain Eukaryota; kingdom Viridiplantae; phylum Streptophyta; class Magnoliopsida; order Arecales; family Arecaceae; genus Cocos; species Cocos nucifera. Next base: position 121,971 of record QRFJ01004390.1, on the reverse strand, counting down.
TTTAAGGCCAAGGATAGTGAAGCCATAGGAGAGTGGTGTGCTAGCAGATCAAGTATGCCAGCTACTGAAGGAAATTTGAGCAAAGTCCGACCGCACTTTCAAACTCTCTCTAAGCACAAGCAAGCCTAAACTCCTTCTCGGGTCCGAAGGCAAAGAAGCCCTGATAGGAGGGCTCGATAGGGCTCTCCCCTCAGAAGGTTCCACAATTATGCCCCCTTAATGCTCCTAAAACTTAAGTTTTGATGAAAATTAAGGAGCAGCTGTTGAGATTAGAAAGAATGCGCACTCATCCTGGCGAGTGCAATTCTAACAAGTACTGTCTCTACCATCATGACCACGATCATGATATGGAAGAATATTCAGCTCCAAGATGAGCTTGAGGAGCTCGTCAAGTGGGATAGGCTGGGCCGATTCCTTCAACATCGATCAGAAGAATGGAAAGATTGGCCAAGGGCACCCCCACCACTAGAACAACCAAGAAGGAAGGAGCAACAAGAAGATCGGCCATCCCTCGGCATCATCAACACCATCTCTGAGGGACTCCAGCAAGGGGAGGCTAGTAGGTTAACAGAGCTTGCGAAGAGGCAGATGACTGAGGAGCCCATAGCTTTTACCAATGAAAATGCCCAAGGAGTTTAGTTCCCACACAACAACATAGTTGTAATCTCTTTAAACATTGCTGACTATGATGCACAGCACATTTTAGTAGATAATGGAAGCTTTGTCGATGTCTTGTTATATGATGCTTTCTCCAAAATGTCTATACCTAATAACTACCTGGGGCTTATGAATTCTCCATTGGTGGGCTTCACTGATGATGATGTGCCAGTTAAAGGAATAATAACATTGACTGTGGCTGTAGGGCAACTTCCAAAATGGGCTCAAGCATAGGTCAGCTTTTTGGTAGTGAAAGCTTCATCGACCTACAACATAATTCTTGGCCGATCTGGTCTAAATGCACTATGAGCTATGATATCGACCTATTATTTAAAAATAAAGTTTCCAACAAGCAATGGAATTGAGAAAATTAGGGGAGATCAAGCCTTGGCAAGATACTGCTATTCCATTACTTTGCAAAAGAGTGGCCAGCCTAACCCTTGCTTGGTTGACGGATTGGATGTTCATGACGACCTTACTGAAGAGCGGGGGAACCCATGGAAGATCTTGTGGTTGTCCCTCTGAATGATAGGGATGCTTCGATGCAGATTAGCTCCAACTTGAGAGATGAAGTTCGAGAACAACTCGTCACCTTCCTACGGAGGAATGTCGATGTCTTCATTTAGGCTCCAACAGATATGTCAAGGATTGATACCGAGGTCATAGAGCATCGACTGGTTGTTAACCCCATGTATAGGTCAGTGAAAGAAAAAATTAGGAGCCATGCGCCAGAAAGATAGAAGGCAATAGCGGAGAAAATGGATAACCTCCTCAAAGCCGGATTCATCCGAGATGACCACTACCCAAGTTGGATCTCCAATATGGTTCAAGTCAAAAAAGCCAATGGCAAATGGAGAATGTGTATCGACTTTAAGAAGCTGAACAAGGTCTGCCCAAAGGATAGCTACCCCCTACCCAAAATTGATCAACTAGTGGATGTAACCTTAGGACGTGAGCTCCTCACCTTCATGGATGCCTTCTTCGGCTACAATCAAATTCGAATAACATCAGAGGATGAGAAGAAAACTGCTTTTAATACTGACCGTGATCTCTATTGTTATAGGATCATGCCCTTTGGGCTTAAAAATACAGGCACAACCTATCAACACCTGGTCAAAAAGATCTTCAAAGAGCAAATCGGCTGCAACATGGAAGTCTACATGGACGATATGCTTGTTAAGAGTCGGACCTCATCTAATCACATTACTAACCTTGAAGAGACCTTCAACACTCTTCGAAGATACATGATGAAGCTGAACCCGACTAAATGCAACTTCGGAGTAACCTCAGGAAGATTCTTGGGGTTCATGATCTCGAGGCGGGGGATCAAAGCTAATCCATAGAAGATCCAGGCCATCCAGGAGATGACCATCCCAAAATCAATAAAGAAGGTTCAGCACCTGATCGAAAAGATGGCATCCTTAAACTGCTTTATCTTGAAGTCGATCGAGTGATGTATGCCCTTCTTCCAGGTTCTCAAGCAATCAAAGAACTTCTACTGGATGGTAGAGTGCCAATAGGCATTTGAAGAACTCAAGAGCTACCTCGGTTCGCCCCCACTATTAGCAAAGTCTGAGTTTGGAGAAGAATTATTTCTATATCTGGCAGTCTCTCCTATAGCCCTGGCGGCAGTCTTGATCAAGGAAGAGACAAAAGTGCAACGATCAATTTACTATATGAGTCGAGTCATGAGAGATGCGGAGACTAAGTACACCAAATTGAAAAATTAACTTACACACTTCTGATTGTAGCTAGGAGACTTCAGCCCTACTTTCATGGGCATACCATAACACTCCTCATTAATCAACCAATCAAGGCAATTCTTCATCGAGTAGATGCTTCTAGAAAGATAGCAAAGTAGGCCATTGAGCTAACAGAGTTTAACCTCAACTATCAACCTCGGCCATCAATCAAAGCTCAGATACTGATCAATTTTATAGTTGAATGCACGAGCCTGGATGATGTCGAACCTGAGCAAAATGAGGCAAGCATTCCATGGTTGTGGTCGAGCTCTACCAAAGAAAGAGTGGACCTTCCTGAAGGTTTCTGGGTCTTGTACGTGGATGGCTCTTCCAATGCTTTCGGTGCAAGTGCTGGACTGATCTTGGTCAATCCCGAAGGGGTCATTAATGAGTATGCACTATGCTTCGAGTTTTCTACAACAAACAATAGGGCAAAATATGAAGCTCTGATAGCAGGACTGAAGATGGCAAAAGAACTAGAGACAGACCAGCTCCAAGCTTATAGTGACTCATAGTTGATAGTGGGATAAGTTAATGACAGTTATGAAGCTCAAGAAGAAAGTATGATAAGATATCTTGAGAAAGTAAAGACCCTAACCTCAGCTTTCAACAGCTTCAACATTCAACAAATTCCAAGGGTAGAGAATACTAGAGCCAACCTCCTATCCAAGCTAGCCACACTTGCCCCCAATGAACTTCCCAAAGAAGTATACTTTGAAGTGTTGAAGTGCCCGAGTACGGAAGAGCCATGGTTCATAATGTAAATCAACTATGAGCCCTACTGGATCTATCCATTGGTCACTTATCTCAAAGATGGGATACTTTTCTATGATCCAAAAGAAGCTCGAAAGCTAAGAAACCAAGCCCTTCGGTATATTCTATATGAGGTAAGCTGTATAAGAGATCGTACTTCTTGCCATTTTTGAAATATCTCTGATCTTCTGAAGCCAACTTTGCTTAGTAAAAAGTGCATGAAGGAATCTAGGAGAGCCATCTGGATGCCAGATCCCTATCTCACAAGCTGCTTCGATAAGGGTATTATTGGCCTACTATGCATCATGATTGTGTCGAATATGTTAAAAGATGTGATAGCTGCCAGAGAAATGCAAATATACAAAGGCAACCAACCTCCGAACTGACACCCCTGAGTGCTCCTTGGCCATTTGCGTAATGGAACATGGATATACTTGGCCCCTTCTCGATGACATCCGAACAACAAAAGTTTCTCTTAGTGATGATCGACTATTTCACCAAATAGATCGAGGCCAAACCCTTAGCAAAAATTTTTGAAGCCAAAGTATAAGACTTTGTCTGGAAGTCAATTGTTTGTAGGTTTGGCATGCCCCGAACCCTTGTAACAGATAATAGGTGATAGTTTGCTGGGATGAAGTCTGCTGAGTTCTGCGAGGATTTAAATATCTCCCATAATTTCACATCGGTGGCCCATCCACAAGCAAATGATGAAGCAAAGGTGACCAACAAGACCTTATTATAGGGCATTAAGGCAAGGCTTGAAAGAGCAGGGAGACTTGGGTGGACAAACTCTACTATGTACTCTGGACATACTGAACTACTCAAAGACTATCAACTAGAGAAACACCATTCACCTTGGCCTTCGAAATAAAGGCGGTTATCCCAATCGAGCTCAAACTCCCATTGGCATGAGTCATGGCCTTCAATGAGCAATGCAATTTGCAAGGCCTCAGAGCTAACCTCGACCTACGGGAGAAAAAATGAGAGGAGGCCCAAGTTCAAATGGCCGCATACAAGCAAAGGATAGCCCCATACTATAACTCTAGAGTCAAAGATAAAGGATTCAAAGTGAGTGATTTAGTGCTTCGGCGAGCAGCCATTTCTCAGCCTCAAAACTAGGAGAAGCTTGCCACAAATTGGGAAGGACCCTAGAGGTCAAGAAAGTTGTCTGGCCTAGGACATATTACCTGAAGGAGCTTGAAGAAATCGATATACCCCGACCATGGAACTCGAAAAACCTATGGATGTATTATCGATGACCTGGTTGCAATAAAATCCCTCAACTTTAACTCCCCGATCCTTGTTACAAATCTGTAATGATCGAAAATGACTTCTCAAACTTAACCATACAATGAAGATAGCCATGTTAGGAGCAGGAGGAGAACCTCATCCTAACATAAGTAAGATCGAAGGTCTCGTTAATCTAAGGCAAGATGAGAGAAGAGACCCTTCCAACAGTCCTAATGCGCCCCTACGATCACGTTAGGAATAGGAGGAGAACATCATCCTAACATGAGCAAAGTCGAAGGTCTTATTGATATAAGATGAGATGATGAGAGAGGCCCTTCCAGTAGCCCTAATACATCCCTACGGCCACGTTAAGAATAGGAGGAGAACCTCATACTAACGTGAGCAAAGCCGAAGGCCTCATTAATCTAAGATAAGATGAGGGAAAAGGCCCTTCCAGCGGTCCTAATACGTCCCTACGGCCACGTTAGGAATAGGAGGAGAACCTCGTACTAACATGAGCAAAGTCGAAGGTGTCGTTAATCTAAGACGAGACGAGGAGAGAGGCCCTTCCAGTGGCCCTAATGCAACCCTATGGTCACATTAAGAATAGAACGAGAACCTCATCCTAACATAAGCAAAGTCGAAGGCCTCGTTAATCTAAAATAAGATGAGAAAAAAGGTCCTTCCAACGGTCCTAATATTCCCCTACAGCCATGTTAGGAATAGGAAGAGAATCTCGTCCTAACATGAATGAAACCAAAAGCCTCGTTAAACCAAGACAAGATGAGGGGAGAGACCCCATCAACAGTCCTAACGTATCCTTATGATCGTGCAAGGAATAGAAGAGAACCTCGTCCTAACATGAGGAAGTGTTGCCCAAGTATGGCTACCCAAGAGGGGGGTGAATTGGGTATTTTAAATTTTAAGCTTATGATATAAGCAGATTGATCTACTTAAATACTAACAAATAAGCTATGTCATGTGCAGTAAAAAAAATCAATAGAATAGTAATATGCAATCACAAACATAATGATTTTATAGTGGTTTAGTGCTAAACTCAACACCTACGTCCACTCCCTAAGTAAATCACTTAGGAATTCAACTATAATCACTAGGCTTGATTACAGTCCGATTATTTTACTTGGGCTCACAATCCAATCTAATTAGTTCTGACCTTGGCTCACCAACCACAACCACACAATGATTATTTTTCTGGGCTAACAATCAACCCCGATTGATTTTTACTTTGGTTTATCAATCACAACCATACAATATCCAACTCTAGATTTGGACCAACCCAAGTTTCTCACCCCAAGAAATTTAAAATAAAAATAAATAATATAGTAAATAAAATAAAAGCAAACTCTTGAAGCTTAGGAGAACAAAATCAGAAAACTTGGCTTTTAGGCTTGATTTCTTCTCTTGAATGCTTGAAAGAAGTAGGAGTTGATCTTCAACGGTGATGGCCTAACTTCTTTCTGATTGAGGATGTTGGAAGGATAAAGGTAATACTAAAAAGCACTCCTTCCTTTTCACTATTGAGCTCACACACTTGAAGGACTGAAAATCTGCTTGGAAGCTCTCTCTTATATGTTCAAAAGTTATTTTTTATGTCTCAAGTATTTTCTTAAGTATCCCTTATGTTTTCCACCATTAGAAGTTATCATCATAAGCTTCTGAAAGTGATCTAACCATTGAAAGATCCAAAATAGCCATTGGAAGACGTGTGGAGTGAAAAACTATAGAATTAAAAACTAGCCATTACAAGCACTGGGACGACTCAGTTTTAAACTGGATCGGCTCAGTCCAAACTCGGTCGGCTCATTTTTTAGCTGGGTCGGCTCAGTCTCAGAAATTTTGAAATACTGTTTCTGTCTTCTTCTATTGTCTGAGACTAGGATGGCTCACTTTATGATTGGGTCGGTTTAGCTTAGTCCCCTGGGTCAAGAAAAATTCAGCCTTTCTGTCTTTTGCTTCCACTAAGATTAGGACGGCTTAGTCTCAGACTGGATTGGCCCAGTTTGCATGCCAGGCATACCAAATACTGTTTGTGATCCTTTCTTCTCTAATTTACTTTGTAGGTTAGATTTGCCTTTTTGTCTTAATTCATCCTTAATTAAAACCTCTTAAAAGATGATTTCAATTTGAAATAACATCTCTAAAATCTTGAATAACTGATGAATGAAAACACCTGGTGTTTGTGAGCACTAGAGAACTACAACTACACATCCTTATAAACAATATTAGTAATATAATAAATTATACTCAAATGCTTTTGTTATCATCAAAATCAATCTAGGATCAACAATCTCCCCCTTTTTGACGATGACAAAACCTTTTGAGTATAACCTTTCATTGATATTTGAATATGATATTTTCATTCAATCTTATCAATTAACTTATGCATCATATTCATTTTATCAATTTATATATGCTCCCCCTAACTGTAATGATCCTATTTGATCTAAGTCAAATTTTGTGTTGCTCCCCCTTATTATGTGCCAAGGTTTCAATTTAATAATTCAAGTTCTGATGGCTTTCACTTATTTGTGTACTCTTTATTTTTCCTTGCTGAAGTAATGCCTATTTAAGCAGTGTGCCATCCCATTTAAATAGTGTGCCATACTATGCCATTCTTTAAATTTAATTAAATTTTCAATACTCATTTTTTTTCTCCCCTTTTTTGTCATTATCAAAAAGTATACAACAATGTAAAGAAATTCGATCAAGCATAAAAGGTGATAATTTGATTCATTCATATGAAGAATTTGATGTAATTCAAGTCAAAAGTCAAACTTCATTCATTTATAGATACAAAGACATGCAAGCTTACAAAATATTGAAGTTTGAACATTACATATCATAAACATTTAGAACCAAAATGTTCTAAACATAACTAAAAGGATCCTAAATGCAATCTAATCGACACTAGGCTCTGGAGGATCGAATGCAGAAGTGCGCTGCTCAGCAAACATCTTCCTTACAGCATTCACCATCAATGAGGAAAGATCACCGGAGAGTCTATCATATACCCTGGCCGAGACGTGCTGCATAATCTCCTCAATCTAATCTTCGTCATGTCTAACAGTGGACGAAGATGGTACAGGTGCTGGACGCTGTGGCACAGGCTCTGGCTCATGTCTTTCTTTTCCTTCTTCATCTAACTTCACCCAAATTCTGTTAACCTTTTTAAACTTCATCCTATGCATTGATTTTAGATTGTATGTGTCATAGTGTTGAAGCTTCTTACTGGGTTCCCCTTCCAAGCTACCTCCAAAGTCCTGGAATACTAGTGTCAAGAACATCCCGTATGGTAGTGTTGGTTTTCCTCTTTAGGATGCTTCTTGCATTACCCTTAAGATCAAGGCTGGAAGATTGAACTTTTGCCTCGTAAGAATATGGTACACCACAGTTATATTATTCTTGTTGAGAAAGTCAAATCTTCCTACTTAGGGCACTAGAATTTAAGCAGAGATATGGTGAAGTAGTCTATTCTCTATGGATAGATCCCTAGCATGGATTTCCTCAAAATGCATGGCATCGTTCCTTCCAAACAACAACTACAGCCCACTTGCTCGATCATCGAGTCTCTCAGCTCTGATAGTGGGTGCCCTAAGTAAATTGCCCAGCTTTTCTATGGTTAAATTGATTTTCACCCCCTTTGCCTCTGATTCAAATGAGATAGGGCTAATCTTTGCATTTCCATAAAACTCCCATACTAGATTCGGATAGGTTGGGAGATTGATTCCAGAACATAGGTATTCCCACCCTTGATACTTCAAACCCTCTCCAAATTCAAAACCCTCTCTAGCTAGGAAGTCAAAATCCAGCCTTCTACCAGCTATGACAGCCCTAGAGGAGAGTGGAACGAGTACGAAAGAAGGAGATGGAGGGAAAATTGGAGTGGGAGGCTGAGGGGGTTGAGTGGATGGTTTTGGAGGAGGTGAGGAGGACTGAGACGACCTAGAAGAATGGTCTTCATGAAACTTTGATCGTCATTCTTCACCGCATGCCCTCCTTCTAAATGGCGGATCCAAACGTACATGCTTAAACCAAGGGGTTACGGTTTGTTTCCTGCGTGGCATGATTCCAAAATCCCTTCTAAGAGCAGTGGAAATGGGTTTCTAGGAAATGGCTTGAGGGTTTCTAGGATTTTTCTCTAGACGAATAAGAAACAAAAGATGAAAAAGCCGTCAATCTATCCATTTAAAAAATAGGATGCCCGACAACTTAGCCGACTCAATTTTTTTGTGAAGAAAAATTGTGTCAGCCCAATACTAGGACGACCTAATTTTTAAAAAAAAGAAAAAAAACTGAGTTGGTCCAGTTTGGCACAGACTTTGATATTCGTGTTTCATGTCCAGAAATTTTCTTATTTAATTTTCACTTCTAAATGAGTAAATACCAGATGATTCATCACATGAAAACTAATCATCTCATCATTTTAAGACAAATTATCATAAGATATTTATTTAATAAATTGGATCAAATAAACCTAATTGCTTTCTAATTGCACAAAATCTTTCTTTATTCAAGAGTTTTGTAAAGATATCAGCAACTTAATTTTCAGTAGCACATATTCAAGAAGTATATCGTTATTTTGAACATGCTCTCTAATAAAGTGACGTCTTACTTCTATATGTTTTGTTCTTGAATGCAATATAGGATTTTTAGTTAAATTTATGGCACTTGTGTTGTCACATCGAATAGGAATGTTATTACAAGTAATACTATAATCTTCTAGTTGTTGTTTCATCCACGATAGTTGAGCACAACAACTTCCAACAATAATGTATTCGGCTTCCGCTGTAGATAAGGCTATCGAGTTTTGTTTCTTGCTAAACCATGAGATCAAATTTACTCCTAAAATTTGACATGTACCGCTTGTACTCTTCCTATCTAAGCAACAACCAGCAAAATCTGAATCACTATAACCAATTAAGTCTAGTGAAGATTGTTTAGAGTACCATAAACTAACAACTTGAGTATTTATTAAATACTTAAAGATTTTTTTAACTACTAATTCATGTGATTCCTTAGGATTTGATTGATAACGCGCATATATGCATACACTAAACATTATGTCTGGCCAACTTGCATTTAAATATAGTAAAGATCCAATCATACCTCGATATAGCTTAGGATCTACTACTTTTGAGTCTTGATCAAGCTTGCAACTTGTGCTCATGGGGTGTCCTTCCTTTGACATTCTACATCCTCAATTTTTTTAACATTTTTTTGTTGTATTTGCTTTGGTTGATGAAGATCTCCTAATTTGATTGCTTGATTTAGAGTTCGAGAAAAAAGTTGAGCTCTCCCATCATGCTCATCTCAAACTCGTCCAACATGAGACTAACAAATTCTCTACACAAAACTTCATCTGTAGCATCGAATACTATATCATCAACATATAATTGGACAATCAATAGATCACTTGATTTTCTTTTAATAAATAGTGTTTTATCCACATTATCTCTTTTAAAATCATTGTTTAATAAGAACTTACTCAATCTATCATACCAAGCCCTAGGTGTTTGTTTTAATCCATATAGTGCTTTCTTAAGTTTATAGACATGATTAGGTAATTCTTGACTTTCAAAACTTGGAGGTTGTTCTACATAAACTTCTTCTTCAATTAAATCATTTTAAAAATATACTCTTTACATCCATTTGAAAAAGTTTAAAGTTCATGAAACATGCAAATGCTAAAAACAATCTAATAGCTTCAAGTCTAGCTACGGGTGCAAAGAATTCATCAAAATAAATACCCTCTTTTTGATGGTACCCTTGTGCAACCAATCTAACCTTGCTTCTAATTACATTGCCCTTCTCATCTAGTTTATTTCTAAAGACCCATTTTGTACCAATTACAAGAAAATTTTTAGGACTTTCAACTAATTCCCAAACTTTATTTCTTTCAAATTGGTTTAACTCTTCTTGCATTGCTAATATCCAATTTGGATCTTTTTCTACTTCAATTATATTTTTAGGTTCTAGATGGGATACCAATGCAAAATGATTCATAGCTTCTCTAAAAAATGATCTAGTCTTAACTCCTTGAGATGGATCACCTATTATTAATTTTCTAGGATGATTATGATCGTACCTTCATTCCTTTGGTAAGTTGGATGTACCTTGATCATCTTGGGAATGTGGCATTATTTTTTCAACCTCTTGCTCTTTATCTTCTTTTTCTTGAGAGAAAATATCTTCAAGTGATATATTTTTTATTTTATTTTCTAAAATTTATGCATTCACATCAAGCTCTTCTTCTCTTGTTATAAGAGAGTTAGTTTCATCAAAAATTACATGTATGGATTCTTCCATAATCAATGTTCTTTTATTAAATACTCTATATGCTCTACTATGTAATGAATATCCTAGAAAAATTCTTTCATCTGATTTTGCATCAAACTTTCCAAGCATATCTTTATCATTTATTAGAATGAAACATCTACATCCAAAAATTTTAAAATATGAAATGTTTGGTTTCTTTTCTTTATAGAGTTCATATGGAGTTTTCTTTAAGATTGGTCTAATTAAAGCTCTATTTAGCACATAGCATGCGGTGTTAATCGCTTCCATCCAAAAATATTTTGGAAGGTTCCTTTCACAAAGCATGGTTCATGTCATTTCAATCAAAGTCCTATTCTTTCTTTCTACCATCCCATTTTGTTAGGATGTTCTAGGTGCTGAAAAGTTATGATTGATTTCATTTTTAGAATAAAAATTTTGAAATTTTTGATTTTCAAACTCCATCCAATGATCACTTCTTATATATAAAACATTGCATTCTTTTTTTTTTATTATTTTATTAAATAGATCAACAAACATATCAAAAGCATCATCTTTATGTGACAAAAATAAAACTCATGTATATCTTGAAAAATCATCTATTACTATAAAGCCATATCTTTTCCTCCAAGACTAGTAGTTGAAATAGGTCCAAACAAATCCATATGGAGTAATTCTAGGCCTAGTAGTTGAAACAACATTTTTGGATTTAAAAGATGATTTTGTTTGTTTACCAAGTTGGCATGCTTTACAAATTTTATCCTTTTCAAAATTGATTTTGGACAAACTCTTTACTAAATCAAGTTTAATTAATCTTGCTAGTGAGTCCATACTTGCATGACCTAATCTATTATGCCAAATCCAACTTGATTCGTTTAGTTTAGCATTCGTAGTAACAAGACAATCAATATTCTCATTTTTAAGCTCATCAAGATCAACAATGTAAACATTTTCATGTCTTTTTCCTATGAACTTAATGCTTTCATCTATAGAGCTAGTTACAATGCAATGAGATGATTTGAATGAAACATTAAAGCCCTTATCCTAAAGTTGACTTATACTAAGTAAGTTATGCATTAGTCCTTCAACATATAAGACATCTTCTATGCTAGTAGAGAGTGTTATCAAGATATTATCGAGATCAATAATTTTTTCTTTACCATTGTCTGTAAATGTTACAACACCTCCATCTTTAGCTTCAAGAAAGATAAATTATGATTTATCTCCCGTCATGTGCCTCGAGCATCCTCTATTAAGGTACCATCTTTTTTTAGCTCTTACGGATGCCAAGCACACCTACACAAGTAATCAAGCAAACTTAGGTACCCAAGCTAACTTGGGTCCTTTGGGGTTAGCACAAATGGTTCCTTTTGGAACCTAAACTTGCTTTACTTTTGCTTTGCTGAATTAAAGGTTTTGCATTTAATAAATTTATGTCCAATTTTATTGCATTTGTAACATGTAATTCTTCTACCATAATTTTGAGATTTTGCATATACAATTTTTAATGACTTTTACTTCTTGATGTATCATACCCTATATCGATTTTATCAAGAACCATCTTTTGATTATCAATTATTGTTTGTAGATTTTTAGAGCTTAGCATATATCTATCTACTATGGATCTTAATCTTACCAGTTCATCATGTAAAGATATAATCTTTTCATTTGATTCATCTAGATTAGTTTGTAAATTCTTCACATTTTTTTTGATTTAAAATTTATTTTTACTTAAGGATTGATTCTCTTTCTTTAGTTCCTTATTCTTATGTAATTGCCTTTTAAAGTCATTAACTAAGTCATTGAAAGCATCATACAATTCTTCAAAAGTAAAATCTAAAATTGAAGTATTATCATTTACCTCATCATCACTATGTGCCATAAGACAAAGGTTTGTCTTTTCTTCTCTTCGATATTCTTCCTCACTTGAAGAAAAGTCCTCATCATTGCTCCATCTGGCTTTGCATGCTTTCTTCTTCATTTTCTTGGAGATTTTCTTTAACATTGGACAATCCATCCAAAAGTGTCCGGCCTTTTGTACTCATAGCAAATAGGTGATTATTCTTTCTCTTTTTCTTTCTCTTTGCTATCTTCTCCCTTGTTAAACTTTTTCTTAGGTTCAAATCTCTTCCTTCTTCTCATTAATTTCTTGAATCTTCTTGCTATCATGGCCATCTCCTCATCATCTTCTGCACTCTCTTCGGAATCACTTTCTTCCATATGGATGGCAGCAGCTTTAAGTGCAATGCTTTTCTTTTTTTTTACTTCCTCTTCTCTTCCTTAGTTCATGTTCAGCTCGTGGGTCATGAGTGACCCAATTAATTCCTCCAATGCTAAAGTGTTTAAGACTTTCACCTCTTGAATAGCAGTTACCTTTGGCTTCCAATTCTTTGGCAAAAATCTAAAAATTTTACGCACAACATCGCTGTTAGCATAATCTCTTCCAAGACTTTTCAGACCATTCAAAATATCAGTAAACCTAGTGAACATTTCAATAATGGTTTCATGTGATTCTATTTTAAATACCTCATACTTATGTACCAATATATTTATCTTAGATTCTTTGACTTGATTAGTCCCCTCATGGGTGACTTCAAGTCTATTCTATATTTTTTTGACAGATGAACATGTTGATATCCTATTGAACTCATTAGCGTTCAAAGCACAATATAGAACATTCATCGCTTTGACGTTAAGTTGAGCCTTCTTTTTGTCATGTTCAATCCAATCCTTTTTAGATTTTAGGATGGACACTCTATCAATAGTAATTATTGGTGTGTGAGGTCCTATTATTATGACATTCCACATGTTATAATCTTGTGCTTGGATGAATATCCTCATTCGTGCTTTCCAATATGTGTAATTAATTCTATTGAACAGTGGAGTTCTATTGATTGATTGCCCCTCAACCAATAGAGTCTCAATTAAGATTGCCATATGATCGTTAGCTCATTGATAGCTTGATCAACAACTAATATTAGAGCACCCACTCTGATACCACTTGTTGTCCAAGTATAGCTACCCAAGAGGGGAGATGAATTGGATATTTTAAATTTTAAGCTTATAATATATGTAGATTGATCTAATTAAATACCAACAAATAAGCTAAATAATGTGCAGTAAAGAAAATCAGTAAAATAGTAATATACAATCACAAACACAATGATTTTATAGTGATTCGATGCGAAACTCAGCACCTACGTCCACTCTCTATGTAAACCACTTAGGAATTCAACTATAATCACTAGGCTTGATTATAGTCTGATTGTTTTACTTGGGCTCACAATCCAATCCAGTTGGTTTTGATCTTGGCTCACCAACCACAACCATACAATGATTATTTTTTTGGGCTAACAATCAACTTCGATTGATTTTCACTTTGGCTTACCAATCACAACCATACAATGTAGGCTTGGACCAACCCAAGTTTCTCATCCCATGAAACTTGAAATAAAAATGAATAATATAGTAAATTAAATAAAAGCAAACTCTTGAAGCTTTAGAGAACAAAATTTGGAAGCTTGGTTTGTAGGCTTGATTTCTTCTCTTGAATGCTTGAAAGAAGTAAGAGTTGATCTTCAATGGTGATGGCCTATCTTCTCTCTGATTAAAGATGTTGGAAGGATAAGGATAACACTAAAAAGCACTCCTTCCTTTGCACTATTGAGCTCATACACTTAAAAGACTGAAAATCTACTTAGAAGCTCTTTCTTGTATGTTCAAAAGTTATTTTTCATGTCTCAAGTATTTTCTTAAGTATTCCTTATATTTTCCACCATTACAAGTTATCATCATAGGCTTTTGAAAGTGATCTAGCCATTGGAAGATCCAAAATAGCTATTGAAAGATGTGTGGAGTCAAAAAGCTGTAGAACTGAAAACTAGCCATTATAAGCACTAGGTCGGCTCAGTTTTAAACTAGGTCAGCTCGGTCCAAACTAGGTCGACTCAGTTTTAGCTGGAACGACTCAGTCTCAAAAATTTTAAAATACTATTTCTATCTTCTTCTATTGTCTGAGACTAGGATGGCTCACTTTATGACTGGGTCGACCTAATTCCACTGGTTCGGCTCAGTCCCCTAGGTCAAAAAAAATTCAGCCTTTCTATCTTTTGCTTCCACTAAGACTAGGAGGCTCAATCTCAGACAGGATTGGTCCAGTTTTCATGCCAAGCATACCAAATACTATTTGTGATCCTTTCTTCTCCAATTTACTTTGTATATTAGATTTATCTTTTTGCCTTGATTTATCCTTAATTAAAACCTCTTGAAAGATGATTCTAATTTGAAATGTCCTCTCTAAAATCTTGAATAACTGATGAATAGGAACACTTAGTGTTTGTGAGCACTTGAGATTTACAACTACACATCCTCATAAATAATATTAGTAATAAAATAATTTATACTTAAATGCTTTTGTTATCATCAAAATCAATCTAGGGTCAACAGGAAGGCCAAGGCCTCATTAATCTAAAATGAAGAAAAGGGAAAAACCATATCAGCAACCCTTATACATATCCCCCCTATGACTACATCAAATACAAATGGGGGAACCCCAACTAAGTTTGTAGAAGAGATCCCAGCTCAGCATCCATAATAAGCATCTCATTAGAAAACAAAGCAAAGAAAAACAAGATGAAGAAAGCAGAGCCATTAACCAATGTCAAATCCATATAAGACAATAACGAAAAGGGTACCATTTTATTGCAAATAATAAGTTCATTACAAGTAAGATAAAGTTGGTAGGATCGATCACGCGAGAATACAAGTTCATTACAAGCAAAATAAAGGTCGGCAAGATCGATTATATGAAAAGAAAGAAAAAGAAAAAAAGGTTGAAGTCCTAAGATGGATCGAACTCAGATTTTGGGCTGCCGACCCTAGCCATCATCAAGGCTTGCTTTAATCTAAGGATCTCCTCAAGCTCTTTCTTTTTGTATAAGCCATCAATATACATTCTGTTGATGTGTCCGAATTTGCCTTCAAGCTCTCACCGCTGCTTCCTTAGGACTTCAAACTCAGCCTCCGTATCTTTAACAGCTTGGTGCTTACGACTAAGCTTGAATTTCAGCCATTGAACCTCAGCCTCCTCCATCCCGACCGCTTCAGAGAGCTCGCCAATAGTTCTCTTCAAAGAGGCAATCTCCTCCAACTCACCACTCGAACTGGCCTGCTGACTACTATATAACTACCTTTGGAAGTACGACACTTCATCTTTAGTGGCCTGAAGCTCGCGTTCAAGCCTGGACATCTTCTCTGCCCAGGTTATCTATAACTATTATGCCAGTTCTCAATATGTTGTAACAACCTCTGAAGCTCGAAGAACTTCTTGGACCAATCCTAGTCGTACCGAGCCTTGTCAGTAGACCATGATAAGCTTCCTTCCAACAATTGAATTTTTTCTTTTGCCGCCTTAAGGTCGGCTTCGAGAGAGCTGATCTTCACCATTAGTGCCCAAAATTTATCACTGGCATTTTTTCTAAGCTCGGCCAGCTCCTTCTCGAAATTATCTTTTCTAATATTGAAGCTCACAAAATCCTTTATGTGTAGCTTGTGAAAGCAAGTGACCTCGATCATCGCCTCTGAAGTATTCTTCCTAGACCTCTGAAGTTCATCTTCCATCTTCTTCAAGTTTTTCTTTAGGTGATGAACCTCCCTCTTTAAACTTTTGATTATGGATTTTAGAGGGACGGCTTAAGGCAGTGGCTTGGCATCATTTGAAGATGACTGGCCTTGACTACGATCGTTCGAAGGGTTCTGAATAACATTCGCCATGACATAGGTATAAAAAAAAGAAAGTTTATTTTCATTTTTTAAAATATTTGAGTACACCAAAAAGAAAAATAAAGAAAAGTATAAGTAATTAGATATTTTCAACCTCGACCGGCTCAACAGTAGGTGAGGTCGATGCATTCCTTATGGTCTCGAGCTCAGCTATAGGTCCTGGGGCTTCAGGGATGGGTTCAGTAACAGGAGAGGTGGCTTTGGTGTTAGAAGGGTCGGCTTCTTCACTGGGCTCATCTATCAGAAGTTTGAGATCTACCTCTAAAAAGTTCTTCACAATCCTCCCCATGCAGATCTCAAATCCCTCTAGAAAAGCCTCCTGGGCGAAGGCGATCTTGATGTCCTCCATAGCTTTGGAGGACTTGAAGGCCTCGATAGCCCACTCCTTCTCGGTACCGACCTTCTCTTCAGCCTTCTTCCTTTTATCCTCCGAGAGAGTCAAGGCCACCCTCAGCTCTACGGAAACCTCCTCTTCTCTCCTCAATGCCTCTCAAAGGAAATCGGCTTCCATAGTTTGTTCCTTCGAGGCCGTCTTCAAACGTTCGATCTCGGCCTGAATCCTTTCTATCTACACCTGAGCCTTATGGAGGGCCTTGGAGAACTCGACTTGACGGAGGTCGACCATCTTCAAATGGGCAATCAAGTAATGCCCCAGTTGTAGGATAGAGAAAAATTAAGTCAGAACTCTGGGAGTACATCCCGCATTCGATCAAGGTCAAAAGTATTAATTACCTTGAGGAAGGCAGCGAAGGACTCATCAAATCTTTTGGCATCCTCCTTCCTAACCATTTTATCTACAATGTGCGGGAGGATGCTATCTTTCATCAGAAATTGGATGACCTTTCGATCATCCAAGGAAGCTCGCTCCTGACTAGAGCCCTCACCGCTCGAGTTTTCGATCATCCTTCTTATCCTTTTTTTTGACGACATCCTTTTTCTTCTTCTCCTTCTCGATGACCTCGCACTACTCGAAAGGTGCGGGGGCCGCATCCGCTTGGGGCAAGGTTGGAATTGGTGCTGCCATATCGGCCTACGGGATGAGTGCTGTCTTATTCGGCACGATCGAGATCAGCTCATCAGTGCAAGCCTTTTTTATGTTTTTCTAATAGAACTGTCCTTCCTCTTCAGGGACGTAATCCCCACGGTCAGACGATTCTGCTCCTCGGGAGTCATTTAGAAGAAAAAAATTCAAATCAGAAAAAAAAAAGACCGTACACAATTGGCAGATCATAAAGACTACCTGCCGAGTTGAAAGTACTAAGATCGAAGTTGAATAAGATCTAGTCATCTAGTAGTCTGGAGATTGGAGGAGCTCGATAGTACTTTAGCTTATCGATCGAACTTCGATCCTCTTTCTCAAGTCTGGGAGCTCGGTGGATGAAATCTCTAATGTAACCCCAGGAAGAAAGTCCTAGCTCTAAAGAAAGACACGAGATGAAGAACTTTTCTTTTCAATTGTGAATGAAAGAAGGAGCGTCCTTAAGCAACCCCTTCTTACCGAATTGGGGGGACACGTACCACCAATCTTTGGCAGTTGGATGGTATTTGAAAGTGAAGAAGTTGCAAAATAAGAAGATGGAAGGTTGGACGTCGGCCAATGCACACAAAAAGAGGAATCTATGATGAACCTAAATGAATTCGATGCCATAGCAGTGAAGAAAATGTTCAAGAACTTAAACAAGTTGATCACGAAAGAAGGTACCAGTAGCTGAAGTCCCGTTTGGAGGGTTTCAACATACAGGCAGGTTCAACTTGGAGGAGGGGTACAGACTCGATCACTAGGATCGGAAAGTTCAAGCTTGAATTCAAGAGGAATTCCGAACTGGATCCTGATCGATAAAAGATCTTCAGGACGAAGTTTGCATTGGATGGTATTAGGGATGAAGGATGGCCGTGCTATTTCTACAGGTTTGGGGTCCTTATGGAGAGGATCCATCAAAGCTAAATGGGCCGAACTCCCAGAACAGGTTAACCAAGATTCCTCGATGAATATTCAGATTAAAGTAAACTTAGGAAAACCTTCTGAAAAATCAAGAAAAATGAGATGCTAGATTTTTTCAAAGAAATCGCAAGGACGAGATGCAAAGGACATAGAAACAATCCAAAAAGAGATTTCAAGACTAACCTAGTGCAATTGAGAAGGGTGAAGAAATAATTGACATCATGTAAATCAAATAGGAAGGCACCTAGAATCGGGAAGGTTGATAGGAGGAACTAGAGTTCTCGAGCAGGAAGAAAGCTAGAGCTTGAGGAAGGAGGAGGTGATTCAAGTGAGATGAAAAATAAAGAAGAGTAGAAGTGCTTAAATAGCCTGAGGAACCCCGAGGTGGTTATGATTGCAGATCCCTCCAGACCGACCTTTGTGCGACATGTGTCCCATTCATCGTGGCAGGGGTCTAGCAACAAACAGATCCTTAATGATGTCATACCTTGGGCAGGCTTCTAGTAGGAGTTTCGAAAAATATCCTTTTGGGTCGCCATGCATTTATAAAGCTTCGACACCAACATGGTAGATGCTGAAATTTTCCATCCGACAAATGCGGGAAGCTAAAAAAGAGAAAGAGGGAAAGGAACTTTGGCAGTCACGATTTTACTTCCTTCCTTCGAACTTCGAACTCGAAAGTAGGAAGACTTGTGTTGGGGATAAACCCACTTTTGCCAAAGTTCTGTCGGGTGTCTGATCTCTGGGAAATCCCGCCTAGTGGCGATGGCTATGGTCGAGCTTCGATCGATAAAGGTCTTCGGATTCCAGCTCACTTTAAAGTGGCGACCTTCAACTCATGACCATCAGGTAATTTTCTCAGCTACGCTGACCAACTCCAGAATCCATAAGACGTATGAGTCTTGCTTGGATGGGCTTGAATGGTAAAAGACAATTAGATTCCTCCACCATAAGCAGGTGACCCTCTCCAGTCGAGCAAAACCCTAGACGAACTTGAACAATGAAAGCAGTCACTTGAGTAGTTGAAGCACTAAGGTTCCACCCCCTGAGTAGTCAAGCTAAGCTAGCTTGGAAGCTGGCCAAACTTCTTTCCTACCGGATCTCCCTCAAATCGAGTATCACCATCACCATCGAGTCTCATTTCGAGAGACTCTAACTGATAGAACCTCCTCCGAATGAACTCCTATGCTTTATCTCGAACTCCTCCCGGACTTCTTCTTTTATGGAACTTCTCCATCAGTCGAATTTCTTCCGAGCTTCTTCTCCCAGTCACGAGGCTCCACCTAGTCGAGCTTCCTCTAGACTCTCATAGCAAGATCCCTTCCGTACCCCTCCCAACTGCTTGAAAGAACCTCGGCATTTACTCCTGATATGGCAAACAACAGTCGAGGCATGGCCGATCTGGAGAACATCCAAACTCCTCTCGGACAACAGTAACTATGAGCTCTTCACCGCCCGTAGCTACTCCATCCAAACCTCGATTGTTAAGCCCCAACAGGCTAGCACGTCACGATAATGGACACCATCCTCTGTAATAAATTCCACGTGATCCCGAACGGCCCACTACTAGACAGTTACGGCTGTCACCATCAGTTTGTTATGGGCTCCACCTACATAGAAGACCTATATGGTACGCTTTCTTTCCTAAGCTCTTATCTTCTACCTCAAAACTCTGCTAAAAAACTTCTTCGAATACTCCAATTCTGTTGGTCGAAAGTGCTGACTTGATCATCGGAGGATCTTGCTGAAGCCACCACCCCCAACTCTAAATGAGACATATTTTGTGGGCCACCGATGGCAACCTCAACTTCTTCGACTCCAGCCTTAAATCCGATGTCAACCAGACCACGTCAACAAAGTTGAATAAGAATTAATAGGCAATCAAATTAATGATCAAGAAAGATATTCAAGTCAAATTGGGAGATCAAGAATTAATCAATCATGGAGACAAGATTATCAAGTCAAGAAACTCATGTGAAAGAAAATCTAGATATACGCTCTATAAGTTTTGGTTGAACTATGAAATTCCAAATCCTTAAGGATAAGATAATATGCAATGTAATTCAATACATCAAGCACTTGAGTTTTATAAATAGATGTTTTATCTTCAAGTACTTAAATTATGCAAAATTTTGAAAATTTTCAATATTTAAGTATCTTATGGGGAATGCCAAAAATCAGTTTTACATGTATGTTCAGTAATTCAACAATATTCACATCCAATTAAGCATCTTTTAATTTAAGTTTACCGATTGCAAAATTGATATAGTGAAGCTATTATATCATGTTGAATTTTAAGATAATTTTAATTCATATTATAACATGATACTTATAGAGGAGAGCATATTGATCTTTAAAATTAAAGTTTTCAAATCATCAAAATCAATCGATCATACTAATCTTACTAATATATGAAAAGAATTTCAAGCAAGTAAACATAATATGAAATGATATTAAAGTCAATAGATTTAATCAAAATAATTTTAACAATCATTAATGGTATGATGTGAAAAAAGTTTAGATTATACCATGCATCAATATCCATCTCTTTTTATTTTCAAGGCATCCATAAAAATTTTCTTTCTTTCATTTCATTCAGATCCTTGGTAAACCTACAAAATCACTTAATAATTTTTGGTACCCAAGTCATCTTGGGTCCATAGGAGTTAGTGCTCAAAGTTTCCTTCAAAATTCAAATTTGTTTAATCAAGGTTTGGCCAATTCTTTTAAAATTATAATTCAAAATTTTATAGCTAATTTGATTACATTTAAAGCACTTAATAGTATGATCTTTAGTTGATGCTCTTGTAAAAATATTTTTAGTATTTTATAATTTTCTTGACATATTGGAACCGGTTTCTACTCTATTAAAAACAACCCCATTGATTTTTACCATAGATTGAAGATTTTGAAAGCTAATTGTAAACTTTTTAACAATAGATTTTAAAATCTCAACTTCTCTTCTTAATTTTTTATTTTCTACTAAGATTTCTTTCTTTTCATTTAAAAGATTTTCATTTTCTTTTAAGAAGGATTTTAAAACATCATTTTTCTTCTTAAGCTCTATATTTTATTCCAAAAAAGATTTTCAAAAATCAAAAATTTTTCTTTTTCTTTAACTAGAAATTTTTTAGATTTTGAAAGATTTTTCTTTTTCTTAGTTAAAGTTTCAATTTGTTTCAAAAAGTTTTTCTTTTCTTTGACCATATTTTTCATATTTTTTAATAGATCTTCATTTTCACCCAAAATTTTATTTTTCTCTTCAACCAAAGATAAATTAAATTTTCTAAGTTCTTTATTCTATAGTCTTATCTTTTTATATTCATTCATTAACTCATTGAAGGCTTTATATAATTCACTAAAAGTAAATTCAGAGGAGTGTTCATAATATACCTCATCATTTTGAGCCATGAGGTAACAACTTGCTATATATTCCTCCTCTTTCTCATTCTTCTCTTCTTTTCTTTGCTTCTCCTTAATCAATACTTTTTTCTTTTGTTTCTTCCTTTTCTTCTTCTTTCCATCCTCTTGCACCATGAGGCATGAGTTGGGGTGAGTTTTCTTTTCTTCTTGGAAGCTTGATATTTTTCTTTGATTTGCTCCCTCAAAAGTAGTTTCTAATTTCTTCCACATTTGATTTACTAAATTACATGAAGAAATTACATTAAAAATATTTATGTCTAATGAACAGTAAAGTAAATTCATTCCTTTAGCATTCATTTGAATTATTTTTTTATCATGAATCGATGCATTGGGTGTGTAGAGGCCATTGATTATAATTTTTCATAAATTATAGTCATGTGCTTGAATTAATATTTTTATCCTAGATTTTCAATAAGTATAATTTGAGCCATCAAACAATAGGGGTCTATCTATAAAATGTCCATCATTAAAAAAAGATTCTATTTTGGATTGCTAAGATCTTTGGCTCTTGACGATTAGGTCAATAAGTAATAATAGAGCATCTGCTCTGATACCACTTGTTGCCTAACTATGCAACCCAAGAAGAAAGGTGAATTAGATTTTCAAAATTTTAAAACTAAATTAGAATAACAAAGACAATGTGATGATATGCAAGTTGTATGGCGGATGATTTAAGTGGGATGAAAAAATAAATAGTAAGAGAGCAAATATTTAATAAAATAAAGATGAAGAGAGAGCAAGTACATCATAAATAAGCAAGATTTATAGTGGTTCAGTGCCAACCTTGCACCCGTATCCACTCCCCAAGCTTCTACTTGAAAAATTAACTCCACTAAATGTATTCAATAAGAGTACAATGTTGGTACCTCCGACCCTAGCTATCCCAAGCTAGAATACCTATTTTTTAGGTACAAGCTAACCCAATATATTCCAATTCAAGATTTGGATCAATCTTTCCAAGTTTTGGAACCCTCAAAATTTGAATCAAAATAATAAAATAGAGTATGAGTGTTAACAACAATGAAATACAAAGTTAGTCCCTTTAATGAGCAAATAAAATATTAAAATTCTTTACACAATAAAAGAAGAAGCTTTTCTAATTTTTTTCAAAGTTGTTGAAGACTTGAATGAGCATTTGAGGGATTGGTGAGCTTGAAATAAAAGCTTTTTTGCTTGGAAAGGACTTTTTGCTTAGAGCTAAAATGAACGTTTGAACCTCTTCTTTTCTTCCCTCCTTTTTTTGAGCCTATATATCTTCAATAAGTATTAGAGAAAAATCTAGATAGAATTAGAGCCATTTGAGGGTTTTAAATATACATTAAATATAGCCAAAATGGATAAAAAATAGCCATTGTAGAGATTTTTCATTGCAGGGGTCGACCCTAGGATCGTCCCCTGCATAGGGGTCAGGGGTCGATCCCAGGATCGACCTATGTGGCAGAAGTCAAAAAATGTTCAGTTTCTATTTTCTAGCTTGTAGAAATAGCAAAGATCGATCCTAGGATCGATGCCTAGTATAGGGACAGCATACCAATCAGTCGATTTCAGTAAGAAAAGACCTAAGGATCGACCCTTTTCTTAAAACTTGATTTTCTCTTAAAATATATATCCAAAAATCATGAAACTACCTCCAATAGATCAAAAATCTTCTAGACTTGTTCTTGAGGCTTTCAAAATAGATTTTTTTCAATTTTCTAAAATTTAAAATTTTGCTCTTCATCATCTTTCTTCCTGATTTTTTTTTAAATTATGCATCCAAAATTTATAAAACTATCCAAAAATCTTCTAGGCTTGTTATTGAGAGTTCCAAAATATATTTTTTTTTATTTTATAAAATTTATAATTTTGCTCCTGAAATAAATAAATCTTTTTTTTAAGCCAAAATTATTAGTAATCTCCTCAAATATTTTATAATCATCAAAATTAATTGTTGAAACAACAAGAATTCTAATTAAGTTAGATGAAATGGGCTTTTACCTACTGCTAAGTAGATATGGAATCGGTATTGTTATCAAGGACTTGAGATTAATAGGTTATTCAATATGGACCTTAGAGGACCTAATTGAATAAATTACTAAGGTTGTGGATTTATGAGAAATCCTAGAGGGCTATAAATAAGAATGCCAGCACATGTTTCAAACCCAAGAACAACTACACACCCCAAGAAAGCTCATGCCAAGAGACAAGCAGGACTCCTTGAAAAGGGATTCAGCCATAGTGGCTAGTAGTAGAGGTCCTTGATAAATTCTAGTGCTGACTAGCATTGGCGGGCATTCAATTAAGTACCTAGCAAAAATCAATCAAGCAACAAACAATCTAAGATCTTCTTAGAGGTGTTTTTATTCTTCTTTTTTGTTTGATTATTGTTTGGTTTATATTTGATTATAATCATCAATGTGATCTTGATTTTGAATTCGAATCATGTGTTTTCAATTATTGATCCATGTAAAAACTTCTGCACATCCAAATCCCAACAGTGATATCAGAGCCATCCTAGATTGATTCAATCAATCTTTATGTTGTTATTGTGATATAATTTAGATCTAATTCATAATATGTCATGATCTGATTTTGCATGATGTTCAATTGTTGATTTATTGCATCAATCATAAAAACAAAATCATTTTGCTTATGATCAAATCTTAATGTGAAATGGCATTGTTTGATATTTTGTATGATGATTTGGCCAGCCTACTACCATAGAAAAAAACATTATCATGAAGGGCGGAGAGCCCTTGCTTTAATCATGATTCAACTCCCGGAGGGACATTGCTGCCATTCTATCAGAAGACTTGGGAGGTCCATGACCATGAGGACCTTCTAGATCAAAAATTATAGGAGATGAGCCAGCGAATCGATGAACTCCGCTACTCTTCCCCCTTCTATGGCACGATATCTACATCGACGCTCTTTTCTTCCAACAGATCATGCAAGAGCCAATCCCGTCGAACTTCAAACTCTCCTAGTTTAAGAGCTACGATGGGACTACTAATCTTATTGACCATCTGGAGGTCTTCTGAATAATGATGCTGCTTCATGGTGCACCAGACGCCATTCTATGCCGAGCTTTCCCATCCACCTTAAAAGTGGCTGCCAGAAACTAGTACTTGGCCCTCAAGCCAAGTACTATCTTTTCTTTTGATCAGATGAGCCATCAATTCGTGGCTCACTTCATCAACAGCCGATGCCTCCGATGAGGCTCGAACTCACTCATCAACATCAAGTAAAAGGAAGGAGAGTCCATCCAGATCTATATCACCAGTTCAACGCTGCTACTCTAGAGGTCCAAAATTTGGACCAATCAATTGTAATAGCTGCACTAAAGGATGGTCTTCAGAAGAACGATCTACTATTCTTCCTGGAGAAGTACCCCAGAGATTTTGCTAATATGCTGGCTTAGGCTGATGGTTATAACCAGACAGAAGAGGCCTTTAAGGCCAAGGATAGTGAAGCCATAGGAGAGCGGCATGCTAGCAGATCAAGTATGCCCGCTACTGAAGGAAAGTCGAGCAAAGTCCAACCGCACTTCCAAACTCTCCCTGAGCGCAAGCAAGCCTGAACTCCTCCTTGAGCCCTAAGGCAAAGAAGCTCTGATAAGAGGGCTCGACAGGGCTCTCCCCTCAGAAGGTTCCACAGCTATGTCCCCTTAATGTTCCTAAAACTCAAGTTTTGATGAAAATTAAGGAGTAGCTATCAAGATCAGAAAGAATGTGCACTCATCCTGGCAAGTAAAATCCTAACAAGTACTATCTCTACTATCATGACCACAATCATGATATGGAAGAATATTTTTAGCTCCAAGATGAGCTTGAGGAGCTCATCAAGCGGGGCAGGCTGGGCCGATTCCTTCAACATCGATTAGAAGGATGGAAAGATTGGCCAAGGGCACCCCCACCGCTAGAACCACCAAGAAGGAAGGAGCAGCAAGAAGATCGGCCACCCCTTGGCATCATCAATACTATCTCTGAGGGACTCTGACAGGGGGAGGCTAGCGGGTTAGTAGAGCTTGCAAAGAGGCGGAGGACTGAAGATCCCATAGCTTTTACCAACGAAGATGCCCAAAGAGTTTAGTTCCCACACAACAACATGGTTGTAATCTCTTTAAACACTGCTGACTATGATGTACGCTACATTTTAGTAGATAATGGAAGCTTTGCCGATGTCTTATTATATGATGCCTTCTCCAAAATGTCTATACCTAATAACTACCTACGGCCTATGAATTCTCCATTGGTGGGCTTCACTGATGATGATGTGCCAGTTAAAGGGATAATAACATTGACTGTGGCTACAGGGCAACATCCAAAATGGGCTCAAGCATAGGTCAGCCTTTTGGTAGTGAAAGCTTCATCGACCTACAACATAACTCTTGGCCGATCTAGTCTAAATGCACTATAAGCTATGGTATCGACCTATTATTTAAAAATAAAGTTTCCAACAAGCAACGAAATTGAGAAAATTAGGGGAGATCAAGCCTTGGCAAGATACTGCTATTCCATTACTTTGCAGAAGAGTGGCCAGCTTGACCCTTGCCTAGTTGACGGACTGGATGTTCGCGATGACCTTACTGAAGAGCGGGAGAACCCATGGAAGATCTTGTGGTTGTCCCTCTGAATGATGGGGATGCTTCGATGCAGATTGGCTCCAACTTGAAAGATGAAGTTCGAGAATAACTCGTCACCTTCCTACGGAGGAATGCTGACGTCTTCGCTTAGTCTCCAACAAATATGTCAGGGATTGATACCGAGGTCATGGAGCATCGGTTGGCTGTTAACCCTATGTATAGGTCAGTGTAAGAAAAAATTCAGAGCCATGCGCCAAAAAGGTAGAAGGCAATAGTGGAGGAAATGGATAAGCTCCTCAAAGCCGGATTCATTCGAGAAGACCACTACCCAAGTTGGATCTCCAATATGGTTCTAGTCAAAAAAGCCAATGGCAAATGGAGAATGTGTATCGGCTTTAAGAAGCTGAACAAGGTCTACCCAAAGGATAGCTACCCCCTACCCAGAATTGATCAACTAGTGGACGTAACCTTACGACATGAGCTCCTCACCTTCATGGATGCCTTCTCCGACTATAATCAAATCCGAATGACATCAGAGGATGAGAAGAAAACTGCTTTTATTACTGACCGTGGTCTCTATTATTATAGGATCATGCCCTTTGGGCTTAAAAATACAGGCACAACCTATCAACACCTGATCAATAAGATCTTCAAGGAGCAAATTGGCTACAACATAGAAGTCTACATGAATGATATGCTTGTTAAGAGTCGCACCTCATCTAATCACATTACTAACCTTGAAGAGACCTTCAACACTCTTCGAAAATATAAGATGAAGCTAAATCCGACTAAATGCACCTTCGGAGTAACCTCAGAAAGATTCTTGGGGTTCATGATCTCGAGGTAGGGGATCAAAGCTAATCTGAAGAAGATCCAAGCCATCCAAGAGATGACCATCTCAAAATCAATAAAGAAGGTTCAACACCTGATCGAAAAGATGGCATCCTTAAACCACTTTGTCTTGAAGTCGATCGAGTGATGTATGCCCTTCTTCTAAGTTCTCAAGCAACCAAAGAACTTCTACTAGATGGTAGAGTGCCAATAGGCATTTGAAGAACTCAAGAGCTACCTCGGTTCGCCCCCACTATTAGCAAAGCATGAGCCTGGAGAAGAATTATTTTTATATCTGGCAGTCTCTCCTACAGCCCTGGCGATGGTCTTGGTCAAGGAAGAGGCAAAAGTGCAATGACCAATTTACTATATGAACCGAGTCTTGAGAGATGCAGAGACTAGGTACACCAAATTGAAAAAATTAACTTACGCACTTCTGATTGTAGCCAGGAGACTTTAGCCCTACTTTCAGGGGCATACCATAACACTCCTCACTAATCAACCAATCAAGGCAATTCTTCATCGAGTAGATGCTTCTGGAAGGATAGCAAAGTAGGCCATTGAGCTGACAGAGTTTGACCTCAACTATCAACCTCGGCCATCAATCAAAGCTCAGATACTGGTCGATTTTATAGTTGAATGCACGAGCCCGGATGATGCCAAACCTGAGAGAAATGAGGCAAGCATTCCATGGTTATGGTCGAGCTCTACCAAAGAAAGAGTGGACCTTCCTAAAGGTTTCTGGGTCTTGTATGTGGATGGCTCTTCCAATGCTTTCGGTGCAAGTGCTGGACCGATCTTGGCCAATTCCGAAGGGGTCATTGCCGAGTATGCACTATGCTTCGAGTTTTCTGCAACAAACAATGGGACAAAATATGAAGCTCTAATAGCAGGGCTAAAGATGGCAAAATAACTAGAGACAGACTGGCTCCTAGCTTATAGTAACTCGTAGTTGATAGCGGGACAAGTTAACGACAGTTATGAAGCTCAGGAAGAATGTATGATAAGATATCTTAAGAAAGTAAAGAGCCTAACCTCAGCTTTCAACAGCTTCGGCATTTAATAAATTCCAAGGGTAGAGAATACCAGAGCCGACCTCCTATCCAAGCTAGCCACACTTGCCCCCAATGAACTTCCCAAAGAAGTATACTTTGAAGTGTTGAAGTGCCCGAGTACGGAAGAGCCACAGTCCATAATGTAAATCGACTATGAGCCCTACTGGATCGATCCATTCATCGCTTATCTCAAAGATGGGATACTTTTCTATGATCCAAAAGAAGCTCGAAAGCTAAGAAACCAAGCCTTTCGATATGTTCTGTATGAGGTAAGTTGTACAAGAGATCGTACTCCTTGCCATTTTTGAAACATCTCCAATCTTCTGAAGCTAACTTTGTACAGTGGAAAGTGCATGAAGGAATCTGTGGGAGCCATCTGGATGCCAAATCCCTATCTCACAAGCTGCTTCGACAAGGATATTATTGACCGACTATGCATCATGATTGTGTCGAATATGTTAAAAGATGTGATAGCTTCTAGAGAAATGCAAATATACAAAAGCAACCAACCTCCGAACTGACACCCCTGAGTGCTCCTTGGCCAATTGCGCAATGGAGGTATACTTAGCCCCTTCTCGATGACATCCGAACAACGAAAATTTCTCTTAGTGACGATCGACTATTTCACCAAATAGATAGAGGCCGAACCCCTAGCAAAAATTCTTGAAGCCAAAGTATAAGACTTTGTCTAGAAGTCGATTATTTGTAGGTTCGCCATGCCCCGAACCCTTGTAATAGATAATACGCGATAGTTTGCTTGGATGAAGTTTGCTGAGTTCCGTGAGGATTTAAACATCTCCCATAATTTCACGTCGGTGGCCAATTCGCAAGCAAATGATGAAGCAGAGGTGACCAACAAGACCTTATTATAGAGCATTAAGGCAAGGCTTGAAAGAGCAAGGAAGACTTGGGTGGACGAACTCTACTATGTACTCTGGGCTTGCTGAACTATTCAAAGACTATCAGCTAGAGAAACACCATTCACCTTGGCCTTCAGAATGAAGGCGGTTATCCCAATCAAGCTCAAACTCTCATCGGCACGAGTCATGGCCTTCAATGAGCAATGTAATTTGCAAGGCCTCAGAGCTAACCTCGACCTACTAGAGGAAAAATGAGAGGAGGCCCAAGTTCAAATGGCCACGTATAAGCAAAAGGTAGCCCGATACTATAACTCTAAAGTCAAAGACAAAGAATTCAAAGTGAGTGACTTAGTGCTTCCGCGAGCAGCCATTTCTCAGCCTCAAGACTAAGAGAAGCTCACCACAAATTGGGAAGGACCCTAGAGGTCAAGGAAGTTGTCTGGCCTAGGACATATTACCTGAAGGAGCTCGAAGAAATCGATATAACCCGATCGTGAAACTTGAAAAACCTATGGATGTATTATCGATGACGTGGTCGCAATAAAATCCCTCAACTTTAACTTTTCGATCCTTGTTACAAATCTATAATGATGGAAAATGACTTCTCAAACTTAACCATACAATAAAGACAGCCACGTTAGGAGCAGGAGGAGAACCTCATCCTAATGTAAGTAAGGTCGAAGGCCTCATTAATCTAAGGCAAGAAGAGGGGAGAGATCCTTCCAGCGGTCCTAATGCGTCCCTATGGTCACGTTAGGAATAGGAGGACAACATCATCCTAACATGAGCAAAGTCGAAGGTCTTATTAATATAAGATGAGATGAGGAGAGAGGCCCTTCCAACGGCCCTAATACGCCCCTACGGCCACATTAAGAATAGGAGGAGAACCTCGTACTAATATGAGCAAAGTCGAAGGCCTCGTTAATCTAAGATGAGATGAGGGGAGAGGCCCTTCCAGTGGCCCTAATACATCCCTACGGCGACATTAGGAACAGGAGAAGAACCTCGTACTAACGTAAGCAAAGTCAAATGCATCGTTAATCTAAGACGAGATGAGGAGAGAGGCCCTTTCAATGGTGCTAATGCGCCCCTATGGTCACGTTAAGAATAGAAGGAGAACCTCGTCCTAACATAAGCAAAGTCGAAGGCCTCGTTAATCTAAGATGAAATGAGAAAAAAGATCCTTCCAGCGGTCCTAATATGCCACTATAGTCATGTTAGGAATAGGAGGAGAATCTCATCCTAACATGAATGAAGCTGAAAGCCTCGTTAAACTAAGAAAAGATGAGGGGAGAGACCCCATCAACGGTCCTAATGTATCCCTACGATCGTGCAAGAAATAGAAGAGAACCTCATCCTAACACGAGGAAATGTTGCCTAGGTATGGCTACCCAAGAGGGAGGGTGAATTGGGTATTTTAAATTTTAAGCTTACGATGTAAGTAGATTGATCTAATTAAATACTAACAAATAAGCTATGTAATGTGCAATAAAAAAATCAATAGAACAGTAATATGCAATCACAAACATAATGATTTTATAGTAGTTTAGTGCTAAACTCAGCACCTACGTCCACTCCCTCAGTAAACCACTTAGGAATTCAATTATAATCACTAGGCTTGATTACAGTCCGATTCTTTTACTTGGGCTCACAATCCAATCTAGTTGGTTCTGATCTTGGCTCACCAACCACAACCATACAATGATTATTTTTCTGGGCTAACAATCAACTCCGATTGATTTTCACTATGGTTTATCAATTACAACCATACAATATCCAACTCTAGGCTTGAACCAACCCAAGTTTCTCACCCCAAGAAATTTGAAATAAAAATGAATAATATAGTAAATAAAACAAAAGCAAACTCTTGAAGCTTAGGAGAACAAAATCTGAAAACTTGGCTTGTAGGCTTGATTTCTTCTCTTGAATGCTTGAAAGAAGTAGGAGTTGATCTTCAATGGTGATGGCCTAACTTCTCTTTGATTGAGAATGTTGGAAGGATAAAGGTAACACTAAAAAGCACTCCTTCCTTTTCACTATTGAGCTCACACACTTGAAGGACTAAAAATCTGCTTGGAAGCTCTCTCTTGTATGTTCAAAAGTTATTTTTTATGTCTCAAGTATTTTCTTACGTATTCCTTATGTTTTCTACAATTATAAGTTATCATCATAAGCTTCTGAAAGTGATCTAGCCATTGAAAGATCCAAAATAGCCATTGGAAGATGTGTGGAGTGAAAAAGCTACAAAATCGAAAACTAGCCATTACAAGCACTGGACCGGCTCAGTTTTAAACTGGGTCGGCTCAGTCCAAACTTGATCGACTCATTTTTCAGCTAGGTTGGCTCAGTCTCAGAAATTTTGAAATACTATTTCTATCTTCTTCTATTGTCTCAGATTAGGACGGCTCACTTTGTGATTGGATCGGCCCAGTTCCACTGGGTCGGCTTAGCTTAGTCCCCTGGGTCAAAAAAAATTCAGTCTTTCTGTCTTTTGCTTCCACTAAGATTAGGATGGCTCAGTCTCAGACTAGGTTGGCCCAGTTTGCATGCCAAGCGTACCAAATACTGTTTGTGATCCTTTCTTCTCTAATTTACTTTGTAGGTTAGATTTGCCTTTTTGTCTTAATTCATCCTTAATTAAAACCTCTTGAAAGATGATTCCAATTTGAAATATCCTCTCTAAAATCTTGAATAACTGATTAATGAAAACACCTGGTGTTTGTGAGCACTTGAGATTTACAGCTACACATCCTTATAAACAATGTTAGTAATATAACAATTTATACTCAAATGCTTTTGTTATCATCAAAATCAATCCAGGATCAACAATCTCTCCCTTTTTGATGATGATAAAATCTTTTGAGTATAACCTTTCGTTGATATTTGAATATGATATTTTCATTCAATCTTATCAATTAACTTATGGATCATATTCATTTTATCAATTTATATATGCTCCCCCTAACTGTAATGATCCAGTTTGATCTAAGTCAAATTTTGTGTTGCTCCCCCTTATTATGTGCCGAGGTTTCAATTTAATAATTCAAGTTCTGATGGCTTTCACTTATTTGTGTACTCTTTATTTGTCCTTGCTGAAGTAATGCCTATTTAAGCAGTGTGCCATCCCATTTAAATAGTGTGCCATACTATGCCTTCTAAATGGAGGATCCAAACGTACATGCTTAAACCAAGGGGTTACGGTTTGTTTCCTGCATGGCATGATTCCAAAATCCCTCCTTAGAGCAGTGGAAATGGGTTTCTAGGAAATGGCTTGAGGGTTTCTAGGATTTTTCTCTAGACAGCTAAGAAACGAAAGATGAAAATGCCGTCGATCTATCCGTTTAAAAAATAGGACGCCCGACAACTTAGTTGGCTCGATTTTTCTATGAAGAAAAACTGTGTTGGCCCAATACTGGGACGACCTAGTTTTTATAAAAAAAAAAACCTGAGTCGGTCCAGTTTGGCACAGACTTTGATATTTTTGTTTCATATCCAGAAAACTTTTTATTTAATTTTCACTACTAAATGAGTAGATACCAGATGATTCATCACATGAAAACTAATCATCTCATCATTTTAAGACAAATTATCATAAGATATTTAATTAATAAATTGGATCAAATAAATCTAATTGCTTTCTAATTGTACAAAATCTTTCTTTATTCAAGAGTTTTGTAAAGATATCAGCAACTTAATTTTTAGTAGGCACAAATTCAAGAAGTATATCATTATTTTGAACATGCTCACTAATAAAGTGATGTCTTACTTCTATATGTTTTGTTCTTGAATGCAATATAGGATTTTTAGTTAAATTTATGGCACTTGTGTTGTCATATCGAATAGGAATGTTATTACAAGTAATACTATAATCTTCGAGTTGTTGTTTGAACCACGATAGTTGAGCACAATAACTTCCAACAACAATGTATTCGGCTTCTGCTGTAGACAAGGCTATCGAGTTTTGTTTCTTGCTAAACCATGAGATCAAATTTACTCCTAGAATTTGACATGTACCGCTTGTACTCTTCCTATCTAAGCAACAACCAGCAAAATCTGAATCACTATAACCAATTAAGTCTAATGAAGATTGTTTGGAGTACCATAAACCAACAACTTGAGCATTTATTAAATACTTAAAGATTCTTTTAACTACTAATTCATGTGATTCCTTAGGATTTGATTGATAACGCGCATATATGCATACACTAAACATTATGTCTGGCCAACTTGCATTTAAATATAGTAAAGATCCAATCATACCTCGATATAGCTTAGGATCTACTACTTTTGAGTCTTGATCAAGCTTGCAACTTATGCTCATGGGGTGTCACTTCCTTTGACATTCTACATCCTCAATTTTTTTAACATTTTTTTGATGTATTTGCTTTGGTTGATGAAGATCTCCTAATTTGATTGCTTGATTTAGAGTCCGAGAAAAAAGTTGAGCTCTCCCATCATGCTCATCTCAAACTCGTCCAACATGAGACTAACAAATTCTCTACACAAAACTTCATCTGTAGCATCGAATACTATATCATCAACATATAATTGGACAATCAATAGATCACTTGATTTTCTTTTAATAAATAGTATTTTATCCACATTATCTCTTTTAAAATCATTGTTTAATAAGAACTTACTCAATCTATCATACCAAGCCCTACGTATTTGTTTTAATCCATATAGTGCTTTCTTAAGTTTATAGACATGATTAGGTAATTCTTGACTTTCAAAACTTGGAGGTTGTTCTACATAAACTTCTTCTTCAATTAAATCATTTAAAAATATACTCTTTACATCCATTTAAAAAAGTTTAAAGTTCATGAAACATGCAAATGCTAAAAACAATCTAATAGCTTCAAGTCTAGCTACGGGTGCAAAGAATTCATCAAAATAAATACCCTCTTTTTGATGGTACCCTTGTGCAACCAATCTAACCTTGCTTCTAATTACATTGCCCTTCTCATCTAGTTTATTTCTAAAGACCCATTTTGTACCAATTACAAGAAAATTTTTAGGACTTTCAACTAATTCCCAAACTTTATTTCTTTCAAATTGGTTTAACTCTTCTTGCATTGCTAATATCCAATTTGGATCTTTTTCAACTTCAATTATATTTTTAGGTTCTAGATGGGATACCAATGCAAAATGATTCATAGCTTCTCTAAAAAATGATCTAGTCTTAACTCCTTGAGATGGATCACCTATTATTAATTTTCTAGGATGATTATGATCGTACCTTCATTCCTTTGGTAAGTTGGATGTACCTTGATCATCTTGGGAATGTGGCATTATTTTTTCAACCTCTTGCTCTTTATCTTCTTTTTCTTGAGAGAAAATATCTTCAAGTGATATATTTTTTATTTTATTTTCTAAAATTTATGCATTCACATCAAGCTCTTCTTCTCTTATTATAAGAGAGTTAGTTTCATCAAAAATTACATGTATGGATTCTTCCATAATCAATGTTCTTTTATTAAATACTCTATATGCTCTACTATGTAATGAATATCCTAGAAAAATTCTTTCATCTGATTTTGCATCAAACTTTCCAAGCATATCTTTATCATTTATTAGAATGAAACATCTACATCCAAAAATTTTAAAATATGAAATGTTTGGTTTCTTTTCTTTATAGAGTTCATATGGAGTTTTCTTTAAGATTGGTCTAATTAAAGCTCTATTTAGCACATAGCATGCGGTGTTAATCGCTTCCATCCAAAAATATTTTGGAAGGTTCCTTTCACAAAGCATGGTTCATGTCATTTCAATCAAAGTCCTATTCTTTCTTTCTACCATCACCATCATTTGGTTAGGATGTTCTAGGTGCTAAAAAGTTATGATTGATTTCATTTTTAGAATAAAAATTTTGAAATTTTTGATTTTCAAACTCCATCCCATGATCACTTCTTATATATAAAACATTGCATTCTTTTTCTTTTATTATTTTATTAAATTGATCAACAAACATATCAAAAGAATCATCTCTATGTGACAAAAATAAAACTCATGTATATCTTGAAAAATCATCTATTACTATAAAGCCATATCTTTTCCTCCAAGACTAGTAGTTGAAATAGGTCCAAACAAATCTATATGGAGTAATTCTAGAGGCCTAGTAGTTGAAACAATATTTTTGGATTTATAAGATGATTTTGTTTGTTTACCAAGTTGACATGCTTTATAAATTTTATCCTTTTCAAAATTGATTTTGGACAAACTCTTTACTAAATCAAGTTTAATTAATCTTGCTAGTGAGTCCATACTTGCATGACCTAATCTATTATGCCCAATCCAGCCTGATTCATTTAATTTAGCATTCATAGCAACAAGACAATCAATATTTTCATTTTTAAGCTCATCAAGATCAACAATGTAAACATTTCTATGTCTTTTTCCTATGAACTTAATGCTTCCATCTATGGAGCTAGTTCCAATGCAATGAGATGATTTGAATGAAACATTAAAGCCCTTATCCTGAAGTTGACTTATGCTAAGTAAGTTATGCATTAGTCCTTCAACATATAAGACATCTTCTATGCTAGTAGAGAGTGTTATCAAGATATTACCGAGACCAATCATTTTTTCTTTACCCTTATCTCCAAATGTTACAACACCTCCATCTTTAGCTTCAAGAAAGATAAATTATGATTTATCTTCCGTCATGTGCCTCGAGCATCCTCTATCAAGGTACCATCTTTTTTTAGCTCTTACGGATGCCAAGCACACCTACACAAGTAATCAAGCAAACTTAGGTACCCAAGCTAATTTGGGTCCTTTGGGGTTAGCACAAATGGTTCCTTTTGGAACCCAAACTTGCTTTACTTTTGTTTTGCTTGAATTAAATGTTTTGCATTCAATAAATTTATGTCCAATTTTATTGCATTTGTAACATGTAATTCTTCTTCCATAATTTTGAGATTTTGCATATACATTTTTTAATGACTTTTACTTTCTAGATGTATCATACCCTATACCGGTTTTATCAAGAACCATCTTTGGATTATCAATTATTGTTTGTAGATTTTTAGAGCTTAGCATATATCTATCTACTATGGATCTTAATCTTACCAGTTCATCTTGTAAAGATATAATCTTTTCATTTGATTCATCTAGATTAGTTTGTAAATTCTTCACATTTTTTTTCTATTTAAAATTTATCTTTACTTAAGGATTGATTCTCTTTCTTTAGTTCCTTATTCTTATGTAATAGCCTTTTAAAGTCATTAACTAAGTTCTTGAAAG
Source organism: Cocos nucifera (assembly GCA_006176705.1). Classification (NCBI taxonomy): domain Eukaryota; kingdom Viridiplantae; phylum Streptophyta; class Magnoliopsida; order Arecales; family Arecaceae; genus Cocos; species Cocos nucifera. Next base: position 85,594 of record QRFJ01004390.1, on the reverse strand, counting down.
CGTTATACAATTCTTCCAAAGTAAAATCTAAAATTGAAGTATTATCATTTACCTCATCATCACTATGTGCCATAAGACAAAGGTTTGTCTTTTCTTCTCTTTGATATTCTTCCTCACTTGAAGAAAAGTCCTCATCAATGCTTCATGTGGCTTTGCATGCTTTCTTCTTCATTTTCTTGGAGTTTTTCTTTAACATTGGACAATCCATCCAAAAGTGTCCAGGCCTTTTGTACTCATAGCAAATAGGTGATTGTTCTTTCTCTTTTTCTTTCTCTTTGCTATCTTCTCCCTTGTTAAACTTTTTCTTAGGTTCAAATCTCTTCTTCTCCTCATAATTTCTTGAATCTTCTTGCTATCATGGCCATCTCCTCATCATCTTCTGCACTCTCTTCGGAATCATTTTTTTTCATATGGATGGCAGCAGCTTTAAGTGCAATGCTTTTCCTTTTCTTTACTTCCTCTTCTCTTTCTTGGTTCATGTTCAGCTTGTGGGTCATGAGTGTTAGATATATGTGCCCTAGAAGCCAGAATTGGCTGACACTTGTAATACACTTCTAGGGGCAAAATTATAATTTTGACTATAATTAATGAAATGGGTTATTTTCTATCACACATGTGTATTTAGTGTCTGTGATACATCCTTTGAGTTAATGGTAATGATAATTCATATTTTCAAGAGTTGAAAATTTAAGACATGAATAATCATTATTAACTCATAAACAGCTCCCGACCATAGGAATCATCACGAGGATGGTGATTGATCCAGAAGGTTGGTGTACGATCGCTTCTCTTTAGTAGATGATCTTGAGTCTACGGTTGTGGAGACACCGGAGCGAGAGTAACAGGTACTCGTTAGAGAACGAGGGCACTGAGCGTGACCACCTCGAGTATGTCATTAGGGAGTCTACCTTTCGTCAATGATTTGACTCGATGCTGCAGTAGTGTGTCTGGTTCTTTGACCTGAGATGCATCCGGTGTCACCTTGAGGATGTTATAGTTTGACTACACCATTTACTCGGTCTCCTAGCCATATGGACCCTGAGGTGTATGTTGGCTATGACATGTTCATTGTAGGAACTGGATTGCATCAAGATGGATGCTATCTACCTCGGTGGTAAAGAGGAGTAGCCCTTATGATGATCATGAGAATCAAGTCCAGAAATCCATGGCCATGGTAGAGTGTAAAATAATAGAAAGAGTTTCTATTTAGATTTTCACATTGGACTTGAATCGAAATGATTACATCAAATGACAGAGACTAGGGTTTGACGAGTTCACCTTAACCCTAATCGGATCGGGGCTCAAAGATAGAAGAACTTAATCACACAGGTAGCTGCAACCAAGAGGTTCGCATTCAGCTCTGATGGGTTGCCACCATATACTGCTAGGTGTCACTGGTGGATTTTGGGAGCAATTAGAATGATTTAGATGATCGATCATTCTAGCTGTTCGAATTCAGAAGAGTTTCTGATCCATCGAAAGGAGTTTCGATGATGTCTATGATAGAGATCATGACATATCCCTTACCATACAGAATGAACCTAACTGGGTCACACAAACAAGGGTTTGGATCTGTGATCATAATTGAACTAATCTAGTTCAATTGATCTGAATGAGATTCAATTAGGTTCAAGGAAATCGTGCTAGCACTCGATTGAACCTAACGTTCTTCTTTTTCTATCATAAATAAGTATCCTGACTGAGCCAAAGGAGTTGTGGCTCAACAGAGGCCTTTCATATGGTCTGACTGAAGTTGTCCAAGTCAGAATAGATTGTCTTATTTGTAAGACATTACCTGCCATTTTTGGTCACCTGCCATTTCTTGTTCTTTGACTTTGGTCAAAAGTCTACCTTTGACTGGTCAAACGTTGACCATTGACCCTTTGACTTTTGACCACATGTCATGCACCTATTGGAGAGCTGGTGGGGGCCTGTCCCCCTGCCAGAACCTGGCAAGGAGAAGGGCGCACGCCAAGGGTGGCGTGAGCCCAAGTAGGAGGCGCCTAGGAGTCCTTGTTGGACAAGGACTCCACCTCCCTTTTGGATTCCAATCAGAGTTCTACTAAGAATCCAGTTTGACTGGTCTTAGGCGCCCTCTAAGGAGGAATCCAGGGGTCTCTATTCCAACCAATCAGATTTAGATCTGATTTCACAAAGGGTTGTGATTGGTTGAGAGGAAGAGGAGTTGGATCACAAGAGGTCTATAAATAAGACCCTGCGCCCAACCCTAATTCTAAGTGCAATTCAATTGAGAAACCCCACGCCCCAAGGCTGCCTCTCCCCTCCTTCTCCATGCCATAGTCTCTTCTCCCCTTGCTCTCCACGTCCAAAAGTGTTTTGGACTTAGGTTGGTGCGATTCAGATCAAGGAAAGGCGATCAAAAGCAAGAAGGCTGCGCTGCTGCAAAAGGACGACTGCAGATCTTCAAAAGAGTTTTGAAGATCCTCCAGATCAGATCCAGATCTGATTTTTGGAGGTGTGATAGAGAAGAAGAGGATCTCCAGATCCAACCCGAGTGGATACCGGTAGAGGCCAGGCGCTTGCGTGGCTAAGATCCAGAACCTTCCGCTGCAATCAGGATCATCTACAGGGTAATAGGATTACCCAAATCAGGTAAATTAAATTTGATTTAATTTATCTTATTTTATTTTATTTATTAAAATAATAAGAATCAGATCTGAAACATATCAAGATCTGATTGAGATCAAGAGAAAATTTTTGAAATATATCTCTTGATCTAATCAGATCTGGACGAACCTGGACCGGGAAATCAGGATTTCCCTTCAACTGGTATCAGAGCCATGGTTCTAAATTGTTTAGATCTGATTTTAATTTTATTTTAATTAGAAAATAAAGTGATTTCAGATGTCACATGAGATGTGATCAGATCTGAAATCAGAAAAATTAAAATTAAATGATTTGGATCTAAGAACATGAAGATATGCATGACTAGTTCTAGAATAGAATAGTTCTATAGAATAGTTTTGCATGTCTTTGATTTAATCTGATTAAATCATATTTTAGATCTTCTTATTTACTATTTTCTGATATTATAAGTGTTATAATAACATCTGATAAACAGCAAATAAAAATTATTTAATTTTAAATATCATATGAGATATGATAGATGCATGACTAGACTAGTTGTAGAATAGTTCTACATAATTGTCTAGATTAGAATTTATTTTGATTAGATCAATTTAAATCTAATTTTTTAGATTATTATGAGATAATTTAGATCTGAAAACATGCATGATTATGATACATGAGATGTATGCAAAATATGCCATGATTAGATCTACTTTATATATGAGATATATGATATAGATCTGATATTGTTTTGTAGTATTGAATGTTCCTGATTAAGGCGTTCCTCTTGGCCGTCCGGTCATAAGAACGAAGAAGGGTTTAAAGGCCCTCTCTTCCCATTCGATGGGGTGTTCTTATGACGTGTAGGGGTGCTGCGTGTTCGTCCTTAATCAGAAACCCAAAACTTACTTTCTGCAAAACCCTAGATCCTGAAACCCTAGGATTTATTGTGCATATTTTGTTTATGAACCCAACTTAATTAAGAATTAAGTTTATGGAATATTAATTAGGTCTAAAATTGAGAATTTCAGATCTAAGACATATTCATAATACTGGGTTCGGGCTTGGGTAGCTCAATTAGGTCTAAGCGGTTGATCAAACCGAATCAAGAGTTGGTTAGATGGGATCAACAATGCTTAAATTGACCAGCCTAATAGGATTAAGTCTGGGTCAAGATCGAGTCACGATCAAGCAAGACCTAATTAGGCTCAGAGGTTAGAGTCTGGATTGTAGGCTAACCCAATTGGTTCTGACTCAACAATTTGGTGTCTAAGGTAAGTTTGGCACAGACGACCGACTGGTTTTTAATTGGAAGCTACTCGACCTGAATGCGTTCTTGTGCGAGTTAACGGCATATTCCTTCCACCGGTCTCACTTACCTGGCCATATCTGTTGACACAGTTCTGATCTGAGGTGGTCAATAATCCGAGCTGACCCATGCCACTAGGTTAGTCATAATTGTTATGACTAAGCCAAGTCTAGTTTAATGAGACCTGAATCAATTCTCCCTAAGAAAAGATTAAGTCCGAGGTCTTCCACCATTGTAGACGTGCGGGCCCTTCCCGGGGTTGATTGTTCTCGGCTGGATACAGTGGCTCAGTTGCACCGGGAAGACGCAACCATGTCTATTAGGCATTGGATGCTATGGGCTGGAGGATGAGTTGGGCTCAATATTCCGGATACGGTGAGAGACCCAATTAGGAACCCAGTCTATGCAAATGGTGGGTCTGACTTAACTAAGGAGTGGATCAATATTCCGGATACGGTGAGATTCATGAATTAGAGACCAAGTTTGGGTGCACCATGATTAGAGAATCATTGAACAAGAGTTGTTCACTCATTGGCTAACCCATCACCAATAACTGTTAGGTGAGGTGATGAGTCAGTTGGTGAGACCGCACCACCCACTAGAAATCATCAATCGCGGAGATTTTCGCATCTCTACAGAGGGAGTGTAGGGATCCGAGAAAATAGTGGGAGCTAATTTGTTTAAAAATAAAATCCCTAAACAAATTGGTCAAGTCAAAATTACAGTATCTAACTAGAATCTTTGACTCTCTACAGGAAAATGTCTGCGTCCAACCCACTGGCACGTATCCTAGACACACATAGACTGACTGGACCCAATTATAAAGATTGGCTCAGGAACTACAAAATTGTTTTGGGTTCAGAGAAGTTAACACATGTTTTGGACCAGGACCCTCCCACCTTACCAGCTCGTCCATCCACTGAACAGAGAGCGTCTCTGGAAAAATGGATTGACGAAGACAATAAGGCCAGATACTACATGTTGGGCTCGATGTCTGATGAGCTCCAGCGCCAACATGAAGATATCGGGACTGCTCGCCAAATGTTGGCTCACCTGCAGGAGATGTTTGGTGAACAGAGTCGCGCAGCCAAATATCAAGTCACGAAAATGACTTTTTAAGGCTAAGATGCGTGATGGGCAGTCAGTCCAAGATCACTGTCTGACAATGATCAAGGACATGGAAGAGCTTGAGAAGCTCGGTGTGAAGTTGGACTTGGATCTTGCAGAACGATATTATTCTGCAATCCTTGACTGATGCATATGGGCAATTCATCATGAATTACCACATGCATAAACTTCAAAATTCCTTGGCCGAGTTGATGAATATGCTGGTTACCGCTGAGCTTTCTATGAAAGGTTCTAAAGGCTCAGTTCTTGCTATGGAACGGACTTCTTCCAAAAGAAAGTCTTATGGAAAGAAAAAGAAGTCTGTGAAAAAGCAAAAGGTAGGAAGGATCAAAGAAGAAGAAGGCAGAACCGAAGAAGAAGGTCGATGGCAAAGGAAAGTGTTTCCATTGCAACAGCGACGGCCATTGGAAGCGGAACTGCCCTACTTACCTGGCCACCCTGAAAGAACAAGAAGGAAGGTCCTTCTGGAGGTATGCTCGTTATTGAGTCTAACCTTACGGTTTCTTCTGCATCCAGTTGGGTGCTTGACTCTGGTTCTAGTGCTCATCTGTGCACTTCTATGCAGGGTCTTGAGGATAGCAGGAGGCTGAGGGATGGAGACATGATCCTACGCATCGTCGGTAATGGAGCAAGAGTTGCTGCAGTAGCCGTGGGAACATACCCTCTGCGATTACCATCTGGTTTAGACTTAGTTTTAAAAGACTGTTATTATGTGCCTGCAGCTAGCAGGAATTTGATTTCTGTTTCATGCTTAGCACAAGAAGGTTATGTGATCACCTTCTTTAAGGACCATTGTAACATTCTTTATGAAAGAAATAAAATTGCAAATGGTTTCCTTGTTAATGGTCTTTATCAGTTGCATATTGATGTACCTGTTTTAACTATCGAGCAAAACGTGAATGCCAAACGACCTAGGGATAGTCCAAACGACAGATATCTATGGCACCTGAGATTAGGTCATATAGCAGAAGATAGGATTAACAAATTGGAGAAAAATGAGGCTATTGAGTCCATTGACTTTTGAGTCATATCCAACTTGTGAATCTTGTCTTCAAGGCAAAATGACTAAACTCCCTTTTGTTGGACATGGGGAGAGGGCCACAGATCTCCTTGCCCTAGTACATACTGATGTGTGCGGCCCATTCGATGTGCCGGCTAGAGGCAATTTTGTCTACTTCATTACCTTTACCGATGATCTGTCTAGGTATGGGTATGTGTATCTTATGAGACATAAGTCTGAAGCCTTTGAAAAGTTCAAAGAATTCAGACATGAAGTAGAAAAACAAACTGGAAAACCCATTAAGGTTCTTCGATCAGATCGAGGAGGTGAATACCTTAGCCGGGAATTCCTAGACTATCTTAAGGAAAATGGCATAGTCTCTCAATGGACTCCACCAGGAACACCTCAACTCAACGGGGTTTCAGAACGGAGAAATCGGACTCTATTGGATATGGTTCGATCCATGATGAGCTTCACAGACCTCCCAGATTTTCTTTGGGGACATTCATTATTAACTTCAATCTATTTACTGAATAGGGTTCCCTCTAAAACCGTTCCTACCACACCGTATGAGATATGGCACGGTAAGAAACCAAGTCTGAGTCATCTCAGAATTTGGGGTTGTCCGGCTTATGTCAAAAGACAACAAGCGGACAAGTTAGAGTTTAGGTCCTTTAGAGCTCGATTCATAGGATATCCTAAAGAGTCATTAGGATACTATTTCTACATTCCAGAAGACCACAATGTGATTGTGAGTCGACATGCCATATTTCTTGAAAAATAGTTTATTCAAGATAGTGGCATTGGAAAGCAGATTAAGCTTGATGAGAAAGTCTCACAAGCAGAACGAGCTAAGGACCAAGTGGAACCAAATCAGGTTGAGCCAATAAGAACACTACCTCCTCCACCTCGTAGATCGGAAAGAGTTTCCCGTCCCCCTGAAAGATACTTAGGTATTATTTCAGAGGATGTAGAGGAAATGTTCCTCATAGGTAATGGTGCTCATGGTGATGATCCCAAAACCTACAACGAGGCGATATCAGATATCGACTCCGAGAAATGGCTTGAGGCAATGAAGTCAGAGATCGACTCGATGCACTCAAACCAAGTCTGGACCTTGGTAGATCCACCAGAAGGTATAGTACCTATTGGGTGTAAATGGATCTTCAAGAGAAAGATTGGTGCAGATGGGAATGTGGAGACATTCAAGGCTAGACTGGTGGCAAAAGGTTATAGTCAACGTGAAGGCATTGACTATCAGGATACCTTTTCCCCGGTAGCTATGCTAAAATCCATCCGCACATTGCTTGCTGTTGCAGCCTATTTCGATTATGAAATATGGCAAATGGACGTGAAAACGGCATTCCTAAATGGATATCTTGAGGAAGATATCTATATGGAACAGCCGCTAGGTTTCACATCCAGTGATACTGATCACAAGGTTTGCAAGCTGCAAAGGTCCATATATGGACTTAAGCAAGCATCTCGGAGCTGGAACACTCGTTTCAATGATGTGATCAAAAAGTTTGGTTTCATCAAAAATGAAGAGGAACCATGTGTTTTCAAAAGGGTCAGTGGGAGCGCTGTTGTCTTCCTCGTATTGTACGTGGATGACATCCTCCTTATTGGGAATGATATTCCCATGTTGACATCAGTCAAGATGTGGTTGTCCAAGGAATTCTCCATGAAAGACCTAGGTGAAGCATCCTTTATTCTAGGAATTAAGGTCTATAGGGATAGACCGAATAGGATGCTAGGACTTTCACAGAAGATGTACATAGAGGAAGTACTAAAGAGGTTTAGTATGGAAAACTCTAAGAGGGGATTAATACCCTTCAGACATGGTATTCATCTTTCCAAGAAGATGTGCCCCAGCACACCTGAGGAAATAGAACGCATGAGCAAGATCCCTTATGCTTCTGCAATAGGGAGCCTCATGTATGCCATGCTATGTACACGACCTGATATAGCCCATGCTGTGAGTGTCACAAGCAGATATCAGTCAAATCCAGGTGAAGAACACTGGACTTCTGTGAAATGTATCCTTAAGTACTTGAGAAGAACTAAGGATATGATGTTGGTCTTTGGTAATGGAGAACTCCAAGTTCAGGGATACACAGACTCGGACTTCATGTCCGATATAGATGATCGAAAGTCGACATCTGGCAGACTGTTTGTGCTGGAAGAGTTCCTAAGCAAACGGTGATACCATCTCATCCGCGATTACCTTGAGAAAGGTTACGTTGAGGTCAAGAGAGTCAACTCCGCAGATAATGTGGCAGACCCACTTACAAAGCCGTTGGGCCAGCAGAAGATCGAAGCCCACCTTGAGAAGATGGGACTTAGACTTGTAGCCAATTGGCTTTAGGACAAGTGGGAGATTGTTAGATATATGTGCCCTAGAAGCCAGAATTGGCTGACACTTGTAATACACTTCTAGGGGCAAAATTATAATTTTGACTATAATTAATGAAATGGGTTATTTTCTATCACACATGTGTATTTAGTGTCTGTGATACATCCTTTGAGTTAATGGTAATGATAATTCATATTTTCAAGAGTTGAAAATTTAAGACATGAATAATCATTATTAACTCATAAACAGCTCCCGACCATAGGATCATCACGAGGATGGTGATTGATCCGGAAGGTTGGTGTACGATCGCTTCTCTTTAGTAGATGAGTCTTGAGTCTACGGTGTGGAGACACCGGAGCGAGAGTACAGGTACTCGTTAGAGAACGAGGGCACTGAGCGTGACCACCTCGAGTAGTCATTAGGGAAGTCTACCTTCTCGTCAATGACTGACTCGATGCTGCAGTAGTGTGTCTGGTTCTTTGACCTGAGATGCATCGGCAGTTCACCTTGAGGGTGTTATAGTTTGACTACACCATTACTCGGTCTCCTAGCCATATGGAACCCTGAGGTGTATGTTGGCTATGACATGTTCATTGTAGGAACTGGATTGCATCAAGATGGGATCTATCTACCTCGGTGGTAGAGGAGTAGCCCTATGATGATCATGAGAATCAAGTCCAGAAATCCCATGGCCATGGTAGAGTGAAATAATAGAAAGAGTTTCTATTTAGATTTTCACATTGGACTCGAATCGAATGATTACATCATATGACAGAGACTAGGGTTTGACGAGTTCACCTTAACCCTAATCTGATCGGGGCTCAAGATAGAAGAACTTAATCACACAGGTAGCTGCACCAAGAGGTTCGCATTCAGCTCTGATGGGTTGCCACCATATACTGCTAGGTGTCACTGGTGGATTTTGGGAGCAATTAGAATGATTTAGATGATCGATCATTCTAGCTGTTCGAATCAGAAGAGTTCTGATCCATCGAAAGGAGTTTCGATGATGTCTATGATAGAGATCATGACATATCCCATTACCATACAGAACTGAACCTAACTGGGTCACACAAACAAGGGTTTGAATCTGGTGATCATCAATTGAACTGATCTAGTTCAATTGATCTGAATGAGATTCAATTAGGTTCAAGGAAATCGTGCTAGCACTCGATTGAACCTAACGTTCTTCTTTTACTATCATAAATAAGTTGTCCTGACTGAGCCAAAGGAGTTTGTGCTCAATCAGAGGCCTTCATATGGTCTGACTGGAGGTTGTCCAAGTCAGAATAGGTTGTCTTATTTGTAAGACATTACCTGCCATTTTTGGTCACCTGCCATTTCTTGTTCTTTGACTTTGGTCAAAAGTCTACCTTTGACTGGTCAAACGTTGACCATTGACCCTTTGACTTTTGACCACATGTCATGCACCTATTGGAGAGCTGGTGGGGGCCTGTCCCCCTGCCAGAACCTGGCAAGGAGAAGGGCGCACGCCAAGGGTGGCGTGAGCCCAAGTAGGAGGCGCCTAGGAGTCCTTGTTGGACAAGGACTCCACCTCCCTTTTGGATTCCAATCAGAGTTCTACTAAGAATCCAGTTTGACTGGTCTTAGGCGCCCTCTAAGGAGGAATCCAGGGGTCTCTATTCCAACCAATCAGATTTAGATCTGATTTCACAAAGGGTTGTGATTGGTTGAGAGGAAGAGGAGTTGGATCACAAGAGGTCTATAAATAAGACCCTGCGCCCAACCCTAATTCCTAAGTGCTTCAATTGAGAGATTTCGCCACCAAGGCTGCCTCTCCCCTCCTTCTCCATGCCATACTCTCTTCTCCCCTTGCTCTCCACGTCCAAAAGTGTTTTGGACTTAGTTTGGTGCGATTCAGATCAAGGAAAGGCGATCAAAAGCAAGAAGGCTGCGCTGCTGCAAAAGGACGACTGCAGATCTTCAAAAGAGTTTTGAAGATCCTCCAGATCAGATCCAGATCTGATTTTTGGAGGTGTGATAGAGAAGAAGAGGATCTCCAGATCCAACCCGAGTGGATACCGGTAGAGGCCAGGCGCTTGCGTGGCTAAGATCCAGAACCTTCCGCTGCAATCAGGATCATCTACAGGGTAATAGGATTACCCAAATCAGGTAAATTGAATTTGATTTAATTTATCTTATTTTATTTTATTTATTAAAATAATAAGAATCAGATCTGAAACATATCAAGATCTGATTAAGGTCAAGAGAAAATTTTTGAAATATATCTCTTGATCTAATCAGATCTGGACGAACCTGGATCGGGAAATCAGGATTTTCCTTGTTAAACTCCTCTTCTCCTCATAATTCTTGTCTTCTTGCTATTGGCCGTTCATCATCTTCCGCACTCTCTTCGGAATCATTTTTTTTCATATGGATGGCAGCAGCTTTAAGTGCAATGCTTTTCTTTTTCTTTACTTCCTCTTCTCTTTCTTGGTTCATGTTCAGCTTGTGGGTCATGAGTGACCCAATTAATTCCTCCAATGCTAAAGTGTTTAAGTCTTTTACCTCTTGAATAGCAGTCACCTTTGACTTCCAATTATTTGGCAAAGACCTAAGAATTTTATGCACAACATTGCTGTTAGCATAATCTCTCCAAGACTTTTCAAACCATTCAAAATATCAATGAACCTAGTGAATATTTCAATAACGATTTCACGTGGTTCTACTTTAAATAGCTCATACTTATGTACCAATATATTTATCTTAGATTCCTTGACTTGATTAGTCCCCTCATGGGTGACTTCAAGTCTATTCCATATTTTTTTGATAGATGAACATGTTGATATCTTATTCAGCGTCCAAAGCATAATATAGAACATTCATCGCTTTGACGTTAAGTTGAGTCTTCTTTTTGTCATGTTCAACCAAATCCTTTTTAGATTTTAGGATGGACACTCTATCATTAGTAATTATTAGTGTGTGAGGTCCTATTATTATGACATTCCACATGTTATAGTCTTGTGCTTGGATGAATATCCTTATTCGTGCTTTCCAATATGTGTAATTAATTCTATTGAACAGTGGAGGTCTATTGGTTGATTGCTCCTCAACCAATAGAGTCCCAATTAGGGTTGCCATATGATCTTTAGCTCTTTGATAGCTTGATCAACAACTAATATTAGAGCACCCATTCTGATACCACTTGTTGTCCAAGTATAGCTACCCAAGAGGGGAGATGAATTGGATATTTTAAATTTTAAACTTATAATATAAGTAGATTGATCTAATTAAATACCAACAAATAAGCTATATAATGTGCAGTGAAGAAAATCAATAAAACAGTAATATGCAATCACAAACATAATGATTTTATAGTGGTTCGATGCCAAACTCAGCACCTACGTCCACTCTCTAAGTAAACCACTTAAGAATTCAACTATAATCATTAGGCTTGATTACAGTTCGATTATTTTACTTGAGCTCACAATCTAACCCAGTTGATTTTGATCTTGGCTCACCAACCACAACCATACAATGATTGTTTTTCTAGGCTAACAATCAATCCTGATTGATTTTCACTTTGGCTTACCAATCACAACCATACAATGTAGGCTTGGACCAACCCAAGTTTCTCACCCCAAGAAACTTGAAATAAAAATGAATAATATAGTAAATTAAACAAAAGCAAACTCTTGAAGCTTTGGGGAACAAAATCTGGAACCTTGGTTTGTAGGCTTGATTTCTTCTCTTAAATGCTTGAAAGAAGTAAGAGTTGATCTTCAATGGTGATGGCCTAACTTCTCTCTGATTAAGGATGTTGGAAGGATAAGGATAACACTAAAAAACACTCCTTCCTTTGCACTATTGAGCTCATACACTTGAAGGACTGAAAATCTGCTTAGAAGCTCTTTCTTGTATGTTCAAAAGTTATTTTTCATGTCTCAAGTATTTTCTTAAGTATCCCTTATGTTTTCCACCATTACAAGTTATCAGCATAGACTTTTGGAAGTGATCTAGCCGTTGGAAGATCCAAAATAGCTATTGAAAGACATGTGGAGTGAAAAAGCTGTAGAACTGAAAACTAGCTGTTACAGGCACTAGGCGGCTCAGTTTTAAACTGGGTCAGCTTAATCCAAACTGGGTCGGCTCAGTTTTTAGCTGGATCGACTCAATCTCAAAAATTCTAAAATACTATTTCTATCTAATTCTATTGTCTGAGACTAGGATGGCTCACTTTATGACTGGGTCGACCTAATTCCACTGGGTCGGCTCAGTTTTCAGCTGGGTCGGCTCAGTCCCGTAGGTCAAGAAAAATTCAGCCTTTCTATCTTTTGCTTCCACTGAGACTAGGAGGCTCAATATCAAATTGGATTGGTCCAATTTGCGTGCCAAGCACACCAATTTGTGACCCTTTTTTCTCTAATTTACTTTGTATATTAGATTTGCCTTTTTGCCTTGATTTATCCTTAATTAAAATCTCTTAAGAGATGATTTTAATTTGGAATGTCCTCTCTAAAATCTTGAATAATTGATGAATTGGAATAATTAGTGTTTATGAGCACTTGAGATTTACAACTACACATCCTCATAAATAATATTAGTAATATAATAATTTATACTCAAATGCTTTTGTTATCATCAAAATCAATCTAGGGTCAATAGGAAGGCCAAGGCCTCATTAATCTAAAATAAAGAAAAGAAAAAAACCATGTCAACGATCCTTATACGTATCCCTCCTGCGACTACGTCAAATACAAATGGAGGAGTCCTACCTAAGTTTGCGGAAGAGATCCCAGCTCAGCATCCACAATAAGAATCTCATTAGAAGACAAAGCAAAGAAAAACAAGATGAAGAAAGCAGAGCCATTAACCAGCGTCAAATCCATATAGGACAATAACGAAAAGGGTACCATTTTATTGCAAATAATAAGTTCATTACAAGTAAGATAAAGTCGGTAGGATCGATCATGTGAGAATACAAGTTCATTATAAGCAAAATAAAGGTCGGCAAGATCGATTACATGAAAAGAAAGAAGAAGAAAAAAAGGTCGAAGTCCTAAGATGGACCGAACTCAGATTTTGGGCTGCCGACCCTAGCCATCATCAAGGCTTGCTTTAATCTATGGATCTCCTCAAGCTCTTTCTTTTTGTATAAGCCATCAATATACATTCTGTTGATGTGTCTGAATTTTCCTTCAAGCTCTCACCACTGCTTCCTTAGGACTTCAGACTCGACCTCCGTATCTTTAACAGCTTGGTGCTTATGAGTAAGCTCGAGTTTCCGCCATTGAACCTCGGCCTCCTCCATTCCGACCGCTTCAGAGAGCTTGCCAATAGTTCTCTTCAAAGAGGCAATCTCCTCCAACTCACCACTCGAGCTGGCCTACTGACTACTGTATAACCACCTCTGGAAGTACCTCACTTAATCTTTAGTGGCCTAAAGCTCGCATTCAAGCATGGACATCTTCTCTGCCCAGGTTATTCTATAACTATTATGCCAGCTCTTGGTGTCTTGTAACTGCCTCTGAAGCATGAAGAACTTCTTGGACCAATCCTAGTCGTACCGAGCCTTGTCAGTAGACCATGATAAGCTCCCTTCCAACAATTGAATTTTTTCTTTTGCCGCCTTAAGGTCGGCTTCAAGAGAGCTGATCTTCACCATTAGTGCCCAAGATTTATCACTGACATTTTTTCTAAGCTCGGCCAGCTCCTTCTCAAAATTATCTTTTCTAATATTGAAGCTCATGAAATTCTTTATGTGTGGCTTGCGAAAGCGAGTGACCTCAATCATCGCCTCCGAAGCATTCTTCCTGGACCTCTGAAGTTCATCTTCCATCTTCTTCAAGTTTTTCTTCAGATGATGAACCTCCCTCTTTAAACTTTTGATTATGGATTTTAGAGGGATGGCTTGAGGCAGTGGCTCGGCATCATTTGAAGATGACTGGCCTTGACTACGATTGCTGGAAGGATTCTGAATAACATTTGCCATGACATAAGTGTAAAGAAAAGAAAGTTCATTTTCATTTCTTAAAATATTTGAGTACATCGAAAAGAAAAATAAAAAAAAGTACAAGTAATCAGATATTTTCAACCTCAGTCGGCTCAACAGTTGGTGAGGTCGGTGCATTCCTTGTGGCCTCGAGCTCAGCTACAGGTCTTGGGGCTTTAGGGGTGGGTTCAGTAACAAGAGAGGTGGCCTTGGTGTTAGAAGGGTCGGCTTCTTCACTGGGCTCATCTATCAGAAGTTCGAGATCTACCTCTAAAAAGTTTTTCACAATCCTCCCCATGCAGATCTCAAATCCCTCTAGAAAAGTCGCTTGGGCGAAGGCGATCTTGATGTCCTCCATAGCTTTGGAGGACTTGAAGGCCTCGATAGCCCGCTCCTTCTCGGCACCGACCTTCTCTTCAGTCTTCTTTCTTTTGTCCTCCGAGAGAGTCAAGGCCACCCTCAGCTCTGCGGAAACCTCCTCTTCTCTCCTTAATGCCTCTCAAAAGCGATCGACTTTCATAGTTTGTTCCTCCGAGGCCGTCTTCAAATGTTCGATCTCGGCCTGAACCCTTTCTATCTACACCTGAGCCTCATGGAGGGCCTTAGAGAACTCAACTTGATGGAGGTCGACCACCTTCGAATGGGCAAACAAGTAATACCCCAATTGAAGGATAGAGAAAAATTAAGTCAGAACTCTGGAAGTACATCCCGCATTCGATCAAGGTCAAAAGTATTAATTACCTTGAGGAAGACAGCGAAGGACTCATCAAATCTTTCAGCATCCTCCTTCCTAACCATTTTATCTACAATGTGCAGGAGGATGCTGTCTTTCATCAGGAATTGGATGACCTCCCGATCATCCAAAGAAGCTAGCTCCTTACTAGAGCCCTCACCGCTCGAGTTTTCGACCATCCTTATCCTTTTTCTGACGATGTCCATTTTCTTCTTCTCCTTCTCGATGACCTCGCGCTACTCGAAAGGTGCGGGGGCCGCATCCGCTTGGGGCAAGGTCAAAATTGGTGCTGCCATGTCAGCCTATGGGATGAGTGCTGCCTTGTTCGGCACGATCGAGATCAGCTTATTAGTGCGAGCCTTTTTTGATGTTGTCTTGATAGAACTACCCTTCCTCTTCAGGGACGTAATCCCCACGGTCAGATGATTCTGCTCCTCAGGAGTCATTTCTGTAGAAAAAAAAAATTTAAGTCAGAAAAAAAAAAAAAGATCGTACACAATTGGCAGATCATAAAGAACTACCTGTTGGGTTGAAAGAACTAAGATCGAAGTTGAATAAGGTCTGATCATCTAGTAGTCTGAAGATTGGAGGAGCTTGATATTACTTTATAGCTTATCGATCGAATTTCGATCCTCTTTCTCAAGTCTGGGAGCTCGACGGATGAAATATCTAATGTCACCCCAGGAAGCAAGTTCGAGCTCTAAAGAAAGACACGAGATGAAGAACTTTTCTTTTCAATTGTAAATGAAAGAAGCGTCCTTAAGCAACCCCTTCTTACCGAATTGGGAGGACACGTACCATCAATCTTTGGCAGTTGGATGGTGTTTAAAAGTGAAGAAGTTGCAGAATAAGAAGATGGAAGGTCAGACATCGGCCATGGCACACAAAAAGAGGAATCCTATGATGAACCTAAATGAATTCGATGCCATAGTAGCGAAGAAAATGTTCAAGAACTTAAATAAGTTGATCACGAAAGAAGGTACCAGTAGCAGAAGTCCCGCCTGAAGGGTTTCAACATACAGATAGGTTCGACCCGAAGGAGGGGTACAGACTCGATCACTAGGATCAGAAAGTTCAGTCTTGAAATCGAGAGGAATTCCAAACTGGATCCTAATCGATGAAAGATCTTCAGGCCAAAGTTTGCATTGGATGGTATCAGGGATGAATGATGGCCATGGTATTTCTATAGGTTTGGGGTCCTTATGGAGAGGATCCATCAAAGTTAAATGGGCCGAACTCCCGGAATAGGTTGACCAAGATTCCTCGATGAATATTTAGATTAAAGTAAACTTAGGAAAACCTCTTGAAAAATCAAGAAAAATGAGATGCTAGATTTTTTCGAAGAAATCGAAAGGGCGAGATGCAAAGGACATAGAAACAATCCAAAAAAAGATTTCAAGACTAACCTAGTGCAATTGAGAAGGGTGAAGAAATAATTGACGTCATGTAAATCAAACAGGAAGGCACCTAGAATTGGGAAGGATGATAGGAGGAACCGGAGTTCTCGAGCAAGAAGAAAGCTGGAGCTTGAGGAAGGAGGAGATTCAAGTGAGATGAAAAATAAAGAAGAGTAGAACTGCTTAAACAGCCTGAGGAACTCCGAGGTGGTTATGATTGCAGATCCCTCCTGACCGGCCTTTGCACGATGCGTGTCCCATTCATCGTGGCAAGGGTCTGGCAATGGACAGATCCTTAATGATGTCATACCTTGGGCAGACTTCTAGCAGGAGTTTCGAAAAATATCCTTTTGGGTCGCCATGCATTTATAAAGTTTCGACACCAGCATGGTAGATGCTGAAATTTTCCATCCGGCAAATGCAGGAAGCTAAAAAAAAAAGAGGGAAAGGAACTTTGGCAGTCACGATTTTACTCCCTTCCTTCGAACTTCGAACTCGAAAGTAGGAAGACTTGTGTTGGGGATAAACCCACTTTTGCCGAAGTTCTGTTGGGTGTCTGATCTCTGGGTAATCTCGCCCAGTGGTGACGGCTATGGCCGAGCTTCGACGGATGAAGGTCTTCGGGTTCCATCTCACTCTAAAGTGGCTGACCTTCAACTCGTGACCATTAGGTGATTTTCTCAGCTATGCTGACCAACTCCAGAATCTGTAAGATGTATGAGTCCTGCTTGGATGGGCTTGAATGGTAAAAGACAATCAGATTCCTCCACCATAAGCAGGCGACCCTCTCCAGTCGAGCAAAACCCTAGATGAACTTGAACAATGAAAGCAGTCACTTGAGTAGTTGAAGCGCTGAGGTTCCACCCCCCGAGTAGTCCAGCCTAGCTAGCTTGGAAGCTGGCCGAACTTCTTTCCTACCGGATCTCCCTCAAATCGAGAATCACCATCACCATCGGGTCTCATTTTGAGAGTCTCCGACTGATAGAACCTCCTCCGAATGAACTCCTATGCTTTATCTCGAACTCCTCCAGGACTTCTTCTTTTATGGAACTTCTCCATCAGTCGAATTTCTTTCAAACTTCTTCCAATCACGAGGCTCCACCTGGTTGAGCTTCCTTTAGACTCTCACAGAAGGATCCCTTCCGTACACCTCCCAGCTGCCCGAAAGAACCTCGGCGCTTACTCCTGATATGGCAAATAACAGTCGAGGCATGGCCGATCTGGAGAGTACCCTAACTCCTCTAGGACAACAGTAACTATGAGCTCTTCACCACCCGCAGCTACTTCATCCAAACCTTGATTGTTAAGGCCCAACAGGCTAGCACGTCATGATAATGGATACCATCCTCCGTAATAAATTTTACGTGATCCCGAACGGCCAACTACTAGGCAGTTATGGCTGTCACCATCAGTTTGTTATGGGCTCCACCTACATAAGAGATCCGCATGGTATGCTTTCTTTCCTAAGCTCTTATCTTCTACCTCAAAACTCTGCTAAAAAACTTCTTCGAATACTCCATTTCTGTTGGTCCAAAGTGCTCATTTGATCATCGGAGGATCTTACCGAAGCCACCACCCCCAACTCCAGACGAGACTTATCTTGTAGGCCACCGGTGGCAATCTTGACTTCTCCGACTCCAGCCTCAAATCCAGTGTCAACCAGACCGTATCAACAAAATTGAATAAGAATTAATAGGCAATCAAATTAATGATCAAGAAAGATATTCAAGTCAAATTAGGAGATCAAGAATTAATCAATCATGGAGACAAGATTATCAAGTCAAAGAAACTCATGTGAAAGAAAATCTAAATATACGCTCTATAAGTTTTGGTTGAACTATGAAATTTCAAATCCTTAAGGATAAGCTAATATGCAATGTAATTCAATACATCAAGCACTTGAGTTTTATGAATAGATATTTTATCTTTAAGTAATTAAATTATGCAAAATTTTAAAAATTTTCAATATTTAAGTATCTTATGGGGAATGCCAAAAATTAGTTTTACATGTATGTTCAGTAATTCAAAAACATTCACATCCAATTAAGCATCTTTTAATTTAAGTTTACCAATTGCAAAATTGATATGGTGAAGCTATTATATCATATTGAATTTTAAGATAATTTTAATTCATATTATAACATGATACTTATAGAGGAGAGCATATTGATCTTTAAAATTAAAGTATTCAAATCATCAAAATCAAACAATCATACTAATCTTACTAATATATGAAAAGAATTTCAAGCAAGTAAACATAATATGAAATCATATTAAAGTCAATAGATTTAATTAAAATAACTTTAACAATCATTAATGGTATGATGTGAAAAAAATTTAGATTATACCATGCATCAATATCCATCTCTTTTTATTTTCAAGGCATCCATAAAAATTTTCTTTCTTTCATTTTATTCGAATCCTTGGTGAACCTACAAAATCACTTAATAATTTTTGATACCCAAGTCATCTTGGGTCCATAGGAGTTAGTGCTCAAAATTTTCTTCAGAATTCAAATTTGTTTAATCAAGGTTTGGTCAATTCTTTTAAAATTATAATTCAAAATTTTATAGCTAATTTGATTACATTTAAAATACTTAATAGTATGATCTTTAGTTGATGCTCTTGTAAAAATATTTTTAGTATTTTATTGTTTTCTTAACATATTGGAACCGGTTTCTACTCTATTGAAAACAACCCCATTGATTTTTACCATAGATTGAAGATTTTGAAAGTTAATTGCAAACTTTTCAACAATAGATTTCAAAATCCCAACTTCTCTTCTTAATTTTTTATTTTCTACTAAGATTTCTTACTTTTCATTTAAAAGATTTTCATTTTCTTTTAGGAAGGATTTTAAAACATCATTTTTCTTCTTAAGCTCTATATTTTCTTCCAAAAAAGATTTTTCAAAAATCAAAAATTTTTCTTTTTCTTTAACTAGAAATTTTTTAGATTTTGTAAGATTTTTCTTTTTCTTAGTTAAAGTTTCAATTTGTTTCAAAA
Source organism: Cocos nucifera (assembly GCA_006176705.1). Taxonomy (NCBI): domain Eukaryota; kingdom Viridiplantae; phylum Streptophyta; class Magnoliopsida; order Arecales; family Arecaceae; genus Cocos; species Cocos nucifera. Next base: position 66,123 of record QRFJ01004390.1, on the reverse strand, counting down.
AGTTTTTCTTTTCTTTGACCATATTTTTCATATTTTTTAATAGATCTTCATTTTCACTCAAAATTTTATTTTTCTCTTCAACCAAAGATAAATTAAATTTTTTAAGTTCTTTATTCTATAGTCTTATCTTTTTATGTTTATTCATTAACTCATTAAAGGCTTTATATAATTCATTAAAAGTAAATCCAGAGGAGTGTTCATAATATACCTCATCATTTTGAGCCATGAGGCAACAACTTGCTATATATTCCTCCTCTTTCTCATTCTTCTCTTTTTTTCTTTGCTCCTTAATCAATGCTTTTTTTCTTTTGTTTCTTCCTTTTCTTCTTCTTTTCATCCTCATGCATCATGAGGCATAAGTTGGGGTGAGTTTTTTTTCCTCTTGGAAGCTTGATATTTTCTTTGATTTGCTCCCTCAGAAGTAGTTTCTAATTTCTTCCACATTTGATTTACTAAATCACATGAAGAAATTACATTAAAATATTTGTCTAATGAACGGTAAAGTAAATTCATTCCTTTAGCATTCATTTGAATTATTTCTTTATCATGAATCGATGCATTGAGTGTGTGTAGGCCATTGATTATAATTTTTCATAAATTATAGTCATGTGCTTGAATGAATATTTTTATCTTAAATTTTCAATAAGTATAATTTGAGCCATCAAACAATAGGGGTCTATCTATAAAATGTCCATCATTAAAAAAAGATTCTATTTTGGATTGCTAAGATCTTTGGTTCTTGACGATTAGATCAATAACTAATAATAGAACATCTGCTCTGATACCACTTATTGCCTAACTAGCAACCCAAGAAAAAAGATGAATTAGATTTTTAAAATTTTAAAACTAATTTAGAATAACTAAGACAATGTGATGATATGCAAGTTGTATGGCGGATGATTTAAGTGGGATGAAAAGATAAATAGTAAGAGAGCAAGTATTTAATAAAATAAAGATGAAGAGAGAGTAAGTACATCATAAATAAGCAAGATTTATAGTAGTTCGGTGCCAACCTTGCACCTATATCCACTCTCCAAGCTTCTACTTGAAAAATTAACTCCACTAAACGTATTCAATAAGAATACAACGTCGGTACCTCCAACCCTAGCTATCCCAAGCTAGAATATCTATTTTTTAGGTACAAGCTAACCCAATATAATCCAATTCAAGGTTCGGATCAATCTTTCCAAGTTTTGGAACCCTCAAAATTTTAATCAAAATAATAAAATAGAGTATGAGTGTTAACAATAATGAAATACAAAGTTAGTCCCTTTAATGAGCAAATAAAACATTAAAAATTCTTTACACAATAAAAGAAGAAGCTTTTCTAATTTTTTTCAAAGTTGTTGAAGACTTGAATGAGCATTTGAGGGATTGGTGAGCTTGAAATGAAAGCTTCTTTGCTTGGAAAGGACTTTTTGCTTAGGGCTAAAATAAATATTTGAATCTCTTCTTTTCTTTCCTCCTTTTTTTGAGCCTATATATCTTCAATAAGTATTAGAGAAAAATCTGGACAGAATTAGAGCCATTTGAGAATTTTAAATACACATTAAATATGGCCAAAATGGACAAAAAATAGTCGTTGCAGAGATTTTTCATTGCAGGGGTCGACCCTAGGATCGTCCCTTGCATAGGGGTCAGGGGTCGATCCCAGGGTCGACCTATGTGGCAGAAGTCAAAAAATGTTCAGTTTCTATTTTCTAGCTTGCAAAAATAGCAGAGATCGATCCTAGGATCGACCCCTAACATAGGGACAGCATGCCAATCAACCCATTTCAGTAAGAAAAGACCTAAGGATAGATCCTTTTCTTAAAACTTGATTTTCTCTTAAAATATATATCCAAAAATCATGAAACTACCTCTAATAGATCAAAAATCTTCTAAGCTTGTTCTTGAGGCTTTCAAAATAGATTTTTTTCAATTTTATAAAATTTAAAATTTTGCTATTCATCATCTTTTTTCCTGATTTTTTTTTAAAATTATGCATCCAAAATTTATAAAACTATCTCCAATATATCAAAAATCTTTTAGGCTTGTTGTTGAGACTTCGAAAATATATTTTTTCTAATTTTATAAAATTTATGATTTTACTTCTAAAATATAATAAATCTTTTTTTCAAGGCAAAATCATTAGTAATCCCCTCAAATATTTTATAATCATCAAAATTAATTCTTGAAACAACAAGAATTTTAATTAAGTTAGATGAAATGAGCTTTTACCTACTACTGAGTAGATATGGAATCGGCATCAGCATCGTTATCAAGGAGATTAATAGGTTATTCAATATGGACCTTAGAGGACCTAATTGAATAAATTACTAAGGTTGTGGATTTATGAGAAATCCTAGAGGGCTATTAATAAGAATGCCAGCACATGTTTCAAACCCAAGAACAACTACACGCCCCAAGAAAGCTCATGCCAAGAGACAAGCAGGACTCCTTGAAAAGGGATTCAGCCATAGTGGCTAGTAGTAGAGATACTTGATAAATTCTAGTGCTGACTAGCATTGGAGGGCATTCAATTAAGTACCTAGCAAAAATCAATCAAGCAACAAACAATCTAAGATCTTCTTAGAGGTGTTTTTATTCTTGTTTTTTTGTTTGATTATTGTTTGGTTTATATTTGATTATAATCATCAATGTAATCTTGATTTTGAATTCGAATCATGTGTTTTCAATTATTGATCCATAAACTTCTGCACATCCAAATCCCAACAGTGATATCAGAGCCATCCTAGATTGATTCAATCAAGCTTTATGTTGTTATTGTGATATAAATTAGATCTAATTCATAGTATGTCATGATCTGATTTTGCATGATGTTCAATTGTTGATTTATTGCATCAATCATAAAAACAAAATCATTTTGCTTATGATCAAATCTTAACGTGAAATGGCATTGTTTGATATTTTGTATGATGATTTGGCCAGCCTACTACCATAGAAAAAAACATTGTCATGGAGAGGCTGCTGCATGTGATGCACACCCTTATGCACCAAGGGAGCCAAGGCCGGCCGCCATGGTTGGGTGTTTGTGGCTGGAAGTCATAGTTGAAGGTGCATCCCACCATAATTCAACGTTGCTGCACCATAGAAGAAGGATGCTTCAATCACAATTCTAGGGTGTTTTAGACTTCCTACGAAGTTAAAAAATGAATTAGATAAGAATTAGAACTAGTGTTATAAAAGGATTTGAATTCATATTAACCAGAATTTAATTATCCTAATGAGATTAGGATTCTTGTTAATTGAGAATTAGAAGTTGACTAAAATTCATAATCCTAATTAGAGTAGGATTCTTGTTAATTGGAGTTGTATGTTAATAAGAATTTTACAATCCTAATTGGATTCTAATTACTATTAAAAAGGGACTCTAAGTTCACAACATTTTCACAAACCTAATTGAATTAAGATTTGAATTAAAGTTGACTTGGTACAAGTTAAGATGAATTCTAGTTGACTTAGGACGAGTAAAATTCTGGTTGATTAAAAACTGAATTCAAGTTGACTTAAGTCAAATGTTGACATATGGTTGACTTATAATTGGCTAATGTAAAAGCACTAGATTTCTTACATTCTTAATTAGATTAGGAAGTAAAAACTAAAATTTTTTACCTAATTATAATAGGGTCCAAGGGTTGATCCCATATGATAATTAAAAATTAAAATTGGGCCAAGGGTTGAGTCCAAATCATAGTTCAATACTAGTTGGTCTAACAGTTGGAGCAAAAACACAAGTACACCCTAGATAACACAAGTACACCCTAGATGGGCCTCATGCCCATAAAATTAAATATCATAATATATTTGTGACATGTATGAATAATATCATAATTAGAATAACATAAGTAGTTCAATTTCATGCTTTATATAAATGTTATGAATTGCATGATGGATGGTTATGGACCAAAAGAACCCATGTGATGATGTAATTAATGAATAAATGTGTACAGACAGTTATTGTTTTATTTGATAAAACAGGGCCTGTATACCCTGCTTCATGTATTTTTCTGGTTCTCTTTTTTTCTCCCTCCTATATATCATCTCCAACTACTGATTAGGGTTTCCTTATATATTGATGTAAAAGTAGTATAGGAATTTGTAAGTAAATAAAAAACATTTCTTTGTATTTACAATGAGAAAGAAGATGAAACATTTATCAAGGCTTCATGGAAATGAAAACAAAACTATCATACAGGTCAAGAGCAAAGAAGCATGAAGATAGACCATGAGATGGTATAACATGTGATGCACCTAGCAAGAGCCCGTAATTTAAGTGGCTCAGATGCATTACATTCTAAAAAAATCCATAACCATCCAATTTAGTATATATGCTCTAATGGTGGTAGTTAAATATATATTATGTATGTGATGAAAATATACATATTCTCGAACATGCATGAAACCAAATAGACCAAATTCCTTCATAGAATCATATTAAATCATAATGACGAAGTGTTAGGAGCACTACCCATGCCTTCCATGCTAAGCCAATACAATATATTAAAATCTATGATGAATATGTTATACTATCCATAAGACTTGCTATAAGAATTAATATGACATTATTTTAATATATAGAGATGCTTATGGCATATTTGGATGGTGTTGCTTTATTATGCTATCCACAAGGATGACATCATTTATGATTATATGAAAATAAAAGATAAAGCTTAACTAAAACGTTATGATTTGTTATATTATTCTTAAGGCTATAAATATTTTAAAAGTAAAAGATATATTAAAAATTATATAAAATATAATTGATAAGAATTATCTATCTGTTGTACTTTATGAGATTGGGATTTTAACTCCATTAAAAAAACCTTCTTTTGATAGGAGACTTCTTATTATGCAAGTGTTAGCCCTACTCTTAACCCAAAACAAAAAAAAGCTCTTTGTGATGGTGATTGCGTCTTATATAACAAACACTTGTTAAATCAAACCTTGTTCTTACATGTATTATCTTGGTCATTAACTGAATAATGGTTTAAACACTGATCTACCAGCCACAAAATGAAACCACCAAGACTTTTCACTAATCTGTCATGTGTTAGAGTCTTCCATGCAGTAATACTTCCATGTCCAATAACATTTGTCCTCCAGCAATGTCAACTATGAACTTTGGAAGAGACTAATACTAAAAGTAGTCTCCAAAAGGCATGGAAAAATCAACTCACATGCCCTTTCTTACCATATATCCTCGTTAAGATATAAGTTGTTATGAATTGTAGGAGTGATTTTAACATCTTTGAGCTTAGAATCTTCCTCGTCTCCTCATTCTGTTGTATTCCATTAGCTTCCATACTCTTTAAAGGTCATCTACATTTCCCTCTGCTCTATCATTAGCCTTGATCAATGCATGATACATATCCCGATCCATGGGCATTGCAATTTTTAATAAACCAATGAAAGTCTCTATATCCTTGATGTCATTGTCACGTTCATTGCTGATATAATGCAGTATACTCTTAACCACCTTAGGGTTTGGTTGCCACCCTGCATTTGGAACATAAACACAAAGGGCATTCTTCATAAACTCGTATGCCTTGTCCAACTCGTCCTTCTCTGCATAACCAGTCGCAACAATTCCCCAACTATTTGCTGGTGGAGTCTTCCCTTTCTTTAAGAAATCATCAAGCATTGCCTCAGCCTTCTCTAGCAAACCCTTTTGCCGGTACCCAATAAGAAGAATGTTTGGAACACGAAAATCTAAAGCATTTCCACTTGATTCCCATTCCTTAAGCAACACTTCAGCTTCTTCCAAGTCTCCGAGCTTCACCAGAGCCCCAAGCATGGTCATGTAGTCCTTGTTGATAAATTTCTTGCAATTTAACCTCTGAAGTTCCCATAACCTCTGCATCTCAGATTTCATTCCTAGATGTCCATAAAGGGAAATCAGATGGTTGTAGGCTAGCCCACTTTTTTGGTCCAGCTTTTCTTCTGCTTTCTGCAGTGCAGACACAGCCTTGTCAGAAAGCCCTGCTTTTATATAGATGTTTGCAACCACAGCATATGTGTTCCAGTCAACAACAATCTGTGGCTGATGCTCCATCTCTTCTAGAACTTTCTCCATGCCATCAACATTAGACCTTGTGCCATAAGAATTTATGCAAATTCTGTAGCTGAAATTATCAGGTAAGACCCCATTATCCTTCATTTCAGCCAGAACAAGAGGAACATTTTCATGCTGGCCAGTATTTGTGTAGAGGCACATGATATCATTGTAAGGAAGAGGGGAGGATGCTAAGCCCATCACTTTCATCTTATGCATATGGGACAAGGCCTTGTCAGTCAGGCTTTCTCTCACATAACAGTTCAAGAGCGCACCATATGTTTTTTCTGTCTTGTCTTTCTCATACATGCTATTGAAGTAGCTTTCAGCAAAGGCCAATCCATGAACTTCACCAATCAAATCAAGATGCACGGCATGGTCACTTGGCATAAATGATACTTTGCCCTTATTTTTCATCCACTCGGAAACCTGTCCATGTATCATTTTAGGCACACATGGAAATACTTTGAAAATTTTTGTGACCAACATAACAAAAGCGACAAAATAACTCATCTTAGCAATATCAAGGACCTCATTTTGCTCAGGTGCAACTTCTGCAACAAGCCATAGAGACAGACATGACATAGAAAACCAGATTAACTATTTGTAAGGAAGCCAACTTTAACCATAGAGGATGAAGGTGCAAATACTATACAAGCAAAGTTCTTTGTTGAACATGCTCTTCATCTTCCATGTTTTTAATAAAAGAAATCCAACTATATTCACTTTTCAATAACTACTATTTGATAATAAGATTAGGATTTCAGTGTATTACCATATATATTGTAGCACTACTGCTAGGATATCACTACTGATACAACCAGGTGTACAATTAACGCACTTATGACAGGATATTTTATCATGTCAACCATATCAAAGCATATTATTGAGGTTCATTACTTTTTAGCTGTGCATTTCAGTATTCAAACATGTAAAAAATTTCAATGTGGTGACTGCCAGAAGTTCATTCAATGCTCCGGCATTTAACTTGCCTTGTATCATATGTTCATCAAGGATACATGCATCCAAGTTACTCCACCACATTATATTTTGAGATCTTTTAAGTGACTAACATGATTTTTACGTCCAAACATGGGCTAAATTACTTTGTAATTTTGTTGTCTTACCAAATGAAGTACTACTTATTTGTGTGCTTGAATTAATGCTGTAGTGCACATGCTTAGGAGATGTTTACAAGCAATAGGAATGTCTCTACCATGACTTGGGATATGAGATTTCTATAAAGCCCATCTACATGCCATAAAAAAGCAACTGGAAATGGTTTAGATGGAAGAAACATTAATTAGAATTAACTGAATGTCACATCAACTAAAAAGGGAAAAATGAACTTAAAATGTATCACAAGAGTCATAAGTCAGAGACATATCAAACTTTTAAAAGTTTATAATGTTGAATTAACATAAAATTTATATGTTCTTTATTTCATAGATGGTAAAGAATGAAGAGACTGAATCCGGAAATGTTAAGAAACATGTCCATGATAACCATGAAAGACAAAGCGACTAAGGATTCAAAAATATTTTTTATTTTAAGAATTAACTTTTTTAATATTTTATTAATAATTTTCTGGATTTTGATCATGTTAAGTTAGACCCTCCAGCACTGCCCGTGTTCCTGTCCATACACAACTGAAAATAGGTTTCTGCATGGTCATCTAACTGGTAGTGGGTGGCAGAGTGGATTCTCAGGTGCAGAAATGGGAAAGAAAAGCTGTTGAAAAAGAAGGGTGAGGAAGCACTTAAGGGGAAAAAGATTTCAACTAGAGTCCTAAGCAAATGTGGCACATAAGGCAGAAAATCTCAGATACATACCTCTATTATCCTTCAGAACGCTAGTTGCATATATTTTGGCATTTTTCTCTATTCTTTAGTATGGATAGCATGATATGTTAAGATACCAATCCCAAAATGGCCCCTACCGAGTACCAGCATGATTAGCAATACATTGATCATTATACATGGAAAATTCTCCTTTGCAAGCACTTTAAGCAAGTTATAACTAGTTATTAGTTATATCACCAAGATCAAGAAGTTACTGCATTCTATAAAAAGCTTTAGGTCTTAAACTCCAATGGAGTCATCTTTGTTATCATGAGAAATGAAAATATGTTGAGATTGCTCTAAGAAGGCATCATATCGCACAAAAACTGATTAGGGTTCCAATGTTTAATAACAATGCCAGTCATTAATGAAAAAATCAAGCATTCCTCCATAAATATAAAATCTTGCAACTTTTCCCTATATCAATTAAGTCAATGGCATTTAACCATCCAAGAACATAGGAACATCCTCTATAATGCCCTAGAGCTACTATTGTTGGATATATTGTAATATATAAATAATTAAAAAAAAAGGAACAAAAGGAGAGGAAAGGCTAATGGATGTGTATGCCCTTTCTCAAAAATAACAAATAAGAAAAAGAGAGAGGAAGGGGCCATCAGATTGACTTCTTTTCACAATATCTCTACCGGATAAACTTCATTTTTAAATTCAAGTCTCGTGATTTTGGAGAAGTGCTTTTGCACTATTTCACCATTTTAAGACAACCGTCAGTATCAGAGTTTGGTCTAAAATGAAGAGTCATGTATTTACTGATTGGAAAGCTACTAATCTATAAATTAAAAAGTCACATATCTAGGAAAAGGTGTATTTGCATCTATTAGAACTCTATAAATATAGAGCATTGTGACTGAAAATAAAAATCTTCCCCTTCTCTTCCATCTAAAAACCTATATTATTCCTTCTAGCTTCTAAATAGTTTGCCAAAGAGTTTGTGAAAATCTCTTTAGAATTGCTATCTACAGAATTTCATAAGGATTTATTGTATCATATGAGTGATTTGTCACAAACCTATTAAAAAACTTATTTGAGTTGGGGCAAATATCACCTTAACGATTTACACACCTTAAAGCTTTAAATTGTTCTTGTAATACCCCAGTCCCAATTCATGCCCAAGCCTAAAAGAATTAGTGCAACTTTTGAAGCACTTGAAACCAAAAGAAAAAAATTTGAAAATAAGCCAGTGCACATGCAGGAATTACCGTGAGAAACTAAGAAAGATGGGATTACCATGAGAGCTGCGAAAGGCAAGAAAACAGAACTCCTGAAGGAGTTCTCTTCCAATTGGGAGACCCAAAACCACTTGGAATCAAGTTAAAATCGATCTCTAATTCTTCCTATAAAGCTCTATTTAAAGGCCTCGATCCTCTTGATTCGTTCTCACCGAAGATTCAACGTCGTTTGTCATCTTTTCCTCTAATTTCTTCTTGGTATACCGATGGCTTAATTTTACTTCGGCCATCGGAAATCGAATCAGTTTCTATCGAAGACCAGGTAAATACTTCTCCTCATCTTCCATAGCCCTTCGATGCTAGAATTCTGGCCGGCTATCGCCGGATTTCTTCTTGAAAAGTCAAGTCTCTAATTCCCCTATTTTATTGATGCATCATTCTTGATTTTTCTATCACTGTTGGCCACCAGTGGTCACCAGACCAAACCGACTGTCATCGCCATAGCCTGCACCTCTAGCCACAGGTGTTGCCGGCTGGGAGGAGAGCCTCCCTTGCATCAGGAACAAGGGGAAGAAGGTTCCCCTGTTCCGTTGAAAAAAAAACATGGGAAGAAAAAAAGAAGAAAAGAAAAAAAGGAAAGAAAGAGATTCTCTCTCTTCCCTCTCCCCATTCTCTAAGCTTGAATCCCTACTTTATCTCTCTAGAAGTTTCACTTTCTCTCCATGAATTTTCTCTCTAGACCATTTCTCTCTCTTCATGAATTTCTCTCTATGATTAATTCAGTAAAAGATTTCTTTCAATGATTTTGATCTGACCTTAGCCAAGAGAGTCCTGATCAGCGGTTGTCAGGAAGCATGTTGGCACCCATCTTGGCCAAACCCAAACATAATTAGATTCGATAATCTACGATTTTTATTGAATTATCTGTGCACTAATTCAACCATGATTCGATTAAATCACCTTGATTAGACCAATTGGATTATCGGCCAGTGTCGTCTGATTAGTCATGTTCCATCTTGTTAATTTCTCGCTCCTCTGATATTCTCTTTGTACGTGATTTATGAATCCAATGAACCCGATATATTGCTTTGAATCTAAGTTGATTCCAATAAGAGATTTTGAATTGCTCTATCGGACAACATGTCCACACTATCTGAACCTTTGTTGAGCATCACGAGATCCGATCCTTATTGCTTTCTATTAAATTATTATATTTTAAGTGACCTAGATTTGGTGAAGCTACTTAATCAAATTGATCCCTAACTGCCAATCAGTGTACCGACCTCCACTTTCACTCTTACCGAGCACTAATAAATTTGATCACCTTTGGTTTCTATTGAACCTTTGTTTTATATTTTAATCATAATCAGATAAAATTATCTTTGATTCAACCGACTAGGTCAAAGGATGCCACCACTTTTGTCTGAGGGTGTCGGAATTTAAGATTTTTATTAGTTATGGTTTAAGACTAATAGAAGAATATAATTTGAATAATAGATTCTAAAGAATGCTCTAAAGATTTGATTAAATCTATCCGTTCAGTGTTTTGCAGAGATAAGCATGAACCATCTTTTCGACATATTTCATAATTTATTTTGAAAGCAAATAATTAGTCTGTGAATTATGCATGATTTATGAGATTACATTTTGAATGAAAAGTGATTTGAAAATTTGAAATTTCTGAAATATCATGGTTTATTGATTTATTATGGAATATGCATATTCTCAGTGGAATTATGATCAACATATGTTATCTTGCAAAAGTGCTTTGATACGAATTGGATTTTATGCTCTCAGCCAACCATGTTCTAGACCCTGCAAACAGAGATTGTGCATTGGAACATGGACCCTGCCAATGGGGATTGTGCATTGAATTCTAGACCCTACCAATGGAAGTTATGCGTTGGTACTCTAGTTAAGCTCACTGCTTTTGTTCTAACCCCATCACAGGGATAAGTGTGGTCATAGTTATGGCTATATTGGGTTATATGTGTTTCGATTCAAATCGAATTTATGATTACATATGCATATGAATATTTGTAAATATTTGATTATTTAAGCATGAAATATGTTATTATGTTTATTTATGGTATTGTTTTTGAATTTATATCTTATGATATATCTAGAATGTCTGGTTGAAATATTCATTACTTATTAAGCTATCAAGCTCATCATCTCTCTTTTATTTTTCAGATTCAGATTCTTAATTGCGGATATACGTACTGCTTTGGAAGTAAGTTTAAAGACGAGAATCATAAGTATCAACCCAATTTAAATATAAATTTATTATTATTTTTTACAGGATTATTGTTCGAGATTTAATTGATGTAAGATCTTTTAATGTTGTTGAAATTTTATGAGATTAAAGTTGATTTTAAATAGTTAAATTTTGGACTTAATTTATTATGAATTCCGCTATAATGCATTGATATCATGTTTGGAATGCCTTGCATGCTTGTGGAGAGAATTCTCTATGAGCATGCGGTAGTTGCCATGACCCCTTGACTCATAATCTCGGATCAAGGGTGTAGCAATTTACATGGTACCAGAGCATAAGTGGATATATGACAAATAGAATCAAATATAGGATGAATGCAAGTGAATAGACACTAGGGACATTAGGGTATAGATCTATGATGATTGCATTATAAGTTGTCTTCATGATTTTGACTAATCCCTATGATTATAAATAAAAAGATCGCTTAGGAATAATGATTCAGAAGATTTGATATATGTGATGGATAATCCGGGGACCATGATATGATTAGTTGGATTTTGATCTGAAGTAATTGTAAAAGGATTGATCATGAAATTTTAACATGCATTGTTATTACTAATTTGATCATTAGTTATTTTAGTGAATTGTAAGATCAAATTTGATATGAAAGAATACCGTGATGTTGCTCTTGATTTTGAAATTAATTATTTAGTGACAAGATAAAGGTTCGTTCATAAAATATTGTTTAAGGTTTGACTAACAAAATCATTTATGATATTTGATTGGAATATTCTTTAAGAGTTATACTGAAATATAAAGCTTGCATGTAGAAACAAAAAATACACTTAGGGACATTGCAAAGAAGTCTATTTGATGAAATTGATTATGAGATTATATAATATTTATTTTGATAAAATCTTTAATTATTATTTTGGATCCAAATGATAGATCTTATTTATATCTATCAAAGACTACATGGTATATATGAAACTTCAATTCAAAGATTTCGTATCTAAGTTGATCGAGGGATTTTCTACTATTGCTGTTGAGGTTGCCAGTGAAATCCTTAATTGCTGTCTTTGGATCAAGTTAAAAGAACTTATTTATATATATTCAAGGATTATGGGACATATTTGAAACTATAATTTAAAATTTTAGGTTTATGAACTGATTTGGACTTTCACCCTTGTTGTTGAGGTCCTTAATAAAATCTGGTATTGCATGAAGATTTGATTTTAAGAGGCTTGGATTGATATGGAACGATTTTGTAAGATGTTAAAGATCTCGATGGAAGAAAATTTAGAAGAGATGATTGAGTTGGATTTTACTAATATGTTTTGATTTAAGTCTTAACTTGGCGAAGCATCAGAAGATTTTCTTATTGATTTTACTTATGGAATTTTGATTTGAAATTGTCTAATTGAATTGATATGAGGATTAAGATTGAATTCACATCGAATTATGGTAAACATATAAGATGGTTTTGAATGTGATATTGGACTCAAGGGAGTTCTGACAAAAATTAGGGATGAGAATCAAAAGTTTATCTTTGGCTTTATTTCGAATTTGAAATTTTAGATCTTTTCCATCTATAGTATAGAGTAATATTTTGATCAAAATTATTTTATGAATCTAAGAATGGTGATATATGTTTAGATCAGAGTGCATAGTAGAAGTATGGTGATCTGGATTATTTTGAGCTAGCTAGCAATATTAATTCTTTTAGTTAAAAAAAATATGATAAATCATATGATTTGATATTTGTTGTAGAGGAAATTCATTGATAATGAAAAGGATAATATTTTTTATTATTGATTATTTTAGATGTCGCTATGTGACTTTCATAAGTAGGTTCTCTAAATATCATGCTAAGAAAAATTTTAGCATCCTAAGTCTAGGATGAGTGGATCATTGATTCTTGATTTTGGAGTTGGAATAATTATCGATAGATTTTCTTTCTCCTAGAATTGAAGCTCATGCTTCTCTATTGTGAGATTATTTATCGATCTTAGACTTCATACTTGGATATTGATCTACCAAGAGTATATTAAAGTTTGTTTATGATCATGTGATAGATCAATTAAATCAAGAGTAGTTGACGTCTTTGGTGAAAAATTTGATACCATTATCTAGAATTAAAATACTAATTTCAATTATAAGAAATGAATGATTTTTATTCTGATTAAGGTATTGACTTTTCCCTTATCAAATGATTTAGTGATGAAATTGTATCAAGAATTAAAACATCGAAAAGTTCAAGGATGAGACTAAGACCATAAATTCTAGATAAAAAAATTTCAAGGACGAAATTTCTTTTTAGAGGAGAATGTAATACACAAGTCCCAATTCAGGCCAAAGCCCAAAAGAATTAGCACAGCTTGTGAAGCACTACTAGAAAACAAAGAAAGAAGAAAAAAATTTGAAAATAAACCAATGCACATGAGGGAATTATTGGGATTATTGTTAGAGCTGGCGAGAAAACTGAACTTTTAAAGGATTCTCTTCCAATCGGGAAACCCAAAACCACTCAAAATCAAGTTAAAATCAGTCCTCGATCCTCTTGATTCGTTCTCACCGAAGATTCGTCGTCGTTTGCCGTCTTTTCCTCTGATTTCTTCTTGGTATACCGATGGCTTAATTTTACTTTGGCTATTGGAAATCGAATCAGTTTTCGTTAAAGACCAAGTAAATCCTACTCCTCATCTTCCATAGCCCTTGGATGTTGGGATTCCAGCTAGCTATCGCCGGATTTCTTCTTGAAAAGTCAAGTCTCCAATTCCCCTATTTTATTGATGTGTCATTTTTTATTTTTCCATGTCATTGACCGCCGCCGATCACCAGACCAAACTGGCTGTTGCCTCCATGGCCTACTCCAGCCATGGGTGTTGTTAGCTAGGAGAAGAGCCTCACTTGCATCGGGAACAAAAGGAAGAAGGTTCTCCTATTCCGTTAAAAAAAAATGAGAAGAAAAAAGGAAAAAGAAAAAAAGAGAGTTCTTTCTATTCCCCCTCTCCCTTCTCTAAGCTTGAATCCCTCTTTATCTCTCTAGAAGTTTCACTTTCTCTCTCTATGAATTTTCTCTCTCTAGACCATTTCTCTGTTCATGGATTTTTCTCTTCATGAATTTCTCTCTCTATGATTGATCTAGTAAAAGATTTCTTTAAATGATTCTGATCTGATCTTAACAGTCCTGATCTGCGATCGTCGGACAGTGTGCCAGCATCCATTTTGGTCAAATCCGGATATAATTAGATTCAATAATCTATGATTTCTATTGAATTATCTGTGCACTAATTCAACCATGATTCGATTAAGTCACCTTAATTAGACCAATCAGATTATCAGGCAGTGTCGTCTAATTAGTCATGTTCCATCTTGTTAATTTCTCTCTGATATTCTCTTTGTACATGATTTATAAATCCAATGAATCTGATATATTGCTTTGAATCTGAGTTGATTCCAATAAGAGGTTTTGAACTACTCTATCAGACAACATGTCCACACCATCCGAGCCTTTGTTGAGCATCATGAGATCTAATCCTTGTTGATCTCTATTAAATTATTATATTTTAAGTGACCCTAATTTGATGCAGCTACTTGATCAAATTGATCCCTAACTGCCAATCGGTGTATCGACCTCCACTTTGATTCTTGTCGAGCACTAATAGATTTGATGACCTTTGGTTTCTGTTGAACCTCTGTTTTCTATTTTAATCATGATTAGATAAAATTATCTTTGATTCAACCGACTAGGTCGTAGAATGCCACCACTTTTATCAGTCTTATGAGGGTGTTGAAATTTAAGATTTTTATTAGTTGTGGTTTAAGACTGATAGAAGAATATATTTTGAAGGATGGCTCTCAGGATTTGATTGAATCTGTCCATTTAGTATACTGTAGAGGTAAGTAATGAACCATCTTTTCGAGATATTTCATAATTTATTTTAAAAGCAAATAACTAGTCTTTGAATTATGCATGATTTATGAAATTATATTTTGAATGGAAAGTGATTTGAAAATTTGAGATGTCTGAAATATCATGGTTTATTGATTTATTATAAAATATGCATATGTTTAGTGGTATTATGATATATATATGTTATTTTGCAAAAGTACTTTGATACGAATCAGATTTTATGCTCTCAGCCTAACTATATTCTAGACCCTACCAGTGAGGATTGTACATTGGACTTTGGACCCTACCAATAGGGATTGTGCATTGAACTCTGGATCCTACCAATCGAGATTGTGTATTGGTACTCTATTTGAGCTCATTGTTTCTATTCTGAACCCGCCATAGGGATAAGAGTGCTCGTAGTCATGGCTATTGATTTATATGTTTTGATTCGATCGGATTTATAATTATGTATGTATATAAATATTTGAAAATATTTAATTATTTAAGTTAAATATGTTCTTATGTTTATTCATAGGATTGTTTTTGAATATTATATCTTATGATAATATCTGAAATATCTAATTAAGATATTCATTATTTACTGAGCTATCAAGCTCATCACCTCTCTCCTTTATTTTTTAGATTCAGATTCTTAATTGCAGACATAGGTACTGCTTTGGAAGTGAGTTTAGAGGCAAGAATCAACAATATCAACCAAATTTATATATAGATTTATTATTATACTTTTTGGAATTATTGTTCGAGATATAACTAATGTAAGATCTTTCGAAGATTGTCGCAACTTTATGAAAGATTTAAGTTGATTTTAAATAGTTAAATTTAGGACTTAATTTATTATGAATTTTAATGTGATGCATTGATATCATGTTTGGAATGCCATGCATACTTGTGGAGAAAGTTCTCTATGAGTATGCCGTAGTTGCCATGACCCCTTGACTCGCAATCTTGGATTGGAGGCATGGCAGTTCTATTATTTTCTCAAATTAAACTACTCTATCCCATCAATTTTAAGGTGATATTTGTGATGGCTACTAAATGAAGTACTACTTTCAAAGTTATGAAATAATACTTTGCCAAATTGGATCAATTTGATGGAACCAACTTCACTCATTGGAAGGACAAGATGATATTTCTCCTAATTGCACTAAAGATTGCATATGTGAGATCCAACCTTGCTGCCTTTTCCTGATAAAACACTATAAGATACTGAAAAGATTAAGAATGAACAGAAGAGGCGACAAGAGAATGAATTTGTTTGTTGAGGCCACATTCTGAATGCATTATCCGACCACCTCTATGATCTCTATGCTTTTCTCCAGTCTCCTCAAGAAATCTGGAAAGTGTTGGAAGAGAAATATACTCCTAAAAATAATATATAAATAAACTTTTGATCATAAAATATTTTGAATTTACATTAAGTGAAAAGATACCAATTATGGATCAAGTGTATGAATTGCAAATTCTGGTTAATAGACTCTACAATCTTAAAATTATTGTTCTTGAGTCACTTCAAGTGGGAGCAATTATTGTGAAACTTCCTTCCACTTGGAATGATTACAAGAAGAAACTTCTATACATGGCAAAAGATTTTACTGTAGAGTAGATATTAAAGCATCTCAGGACGAAGGAAGATTCTAGAAAATAAGATGTTGTGTAACTGAATTCTAAAGTGAACACTAATAGTAAAAATGGGCCTATTAAAAATGAGAACTCTAAATACTTGAAATCTTAAAGTACAAAAAATAGGTTCGAGTTACAAGAAGAATAGCAATCCCAACAAAAAGAATAAACCATGTCATCATTGTGGAAAGAAAAGCCACTATATTGGTGAATGCAAATACTGTAAGAAAAGAAAGTAAACATATTGCTGACAATACTGCAAATATGGTTGAAGCCAAAGATCTTGTTACTATGATTTATGCATTGCAAGTTGGTATGGTCACTGAATTAGCAACTATGAACCAATCCTTTGATTGGTGGTTTGACTCTGGCATATATTTGTAATGATAAAGAGCAATTCAAGAATTATAAAGTTGCTGCTGCTGGACAAGAAGCGTTGATGGAAAACCATAGCCTATCAAAGTATTTGGAAAGTGAACAGTTGAACTCCACTTCACTTCTGGAAGGAAACTGATTTTGTTAAATATACCACATGTTCCAAAAATTAAGAACAATCTTATATCTGCTAGCCTTTTATGTAAGAATGGCTTTAAGGCTGTCCTAGAGTTTGATAAATTGATTTGGTCTAAGAATGGAGTATTTATTGGGAAAGGATATTCTTATAAGGGTTTGCTTGAACTCATTTTTGATAATAACAAAGTGTCTCCAAATTCTACTTATAGTTGTTATTCTTCTTCTTTGGGGCATGCTAGGTTAGCATATTTAAATTTTAAGTCATTGCATTATATGTGTAAGCATCGATATATTTCTTATAAGCATGAAGATAAATATAAATGTGGAATCTACATTTAGGCAAAAATCACCAAGAAGCCTTTTCCCAAGATAGAAAGGAATACTCAAATATTAGAATTAGTATATTTTTATATTTATGAATTGAATGAAATTCTAACAAGAGGTTGTAAATGGTACTCTATAACATGTATAGGAAGAAAAGATGAAGCATTTGAGTTTTTTAAATATTATAAAGCAAAAGTAAAAAATTAGAAGAAAAAGAGAATTAATATTCTCTGCAGTGCTATGGGTGGAGAATATTCTTCCAATGAATTTTATACTTATTATGAAGAACATGGTATTATACATAAAAAATGAACACCATATACACCTTAACAAAATGGTATGGCTAAAAGAAAAAAAAATAGGAAATTGGTTAATAATGGTTAATGATATGGTTTTAAATGCTAAACTATTCCTAAATTTATATGGTAAAGCACTGCTTGCTACATGCCATATTCATAATAGAATTCCATGAAGAAAAATGCAGAATTCACCTTATGAATTATGGAACGAAAGAAAACCAAATCTGAACTGTAATACCCCAACTCCTAGCCACCAAGAAGTGCACAAATCTTAAAGCATTATTTTTAAAGCCAAAAAAAAAAGAAAAAGAGGAACAAATGGGAGGAAGAAAACTCTCATCGAAAGTTAACGAATGGGGGGAAGAAGACCCCCCGATAAGAGTCTTCTTCCTATCCCAAAAGGATTCTAATCAGAACCAAAGAAACCCAAAACCCCTTTATAAAGGAAGACATCCCTCCCTTCCTCGGTTTCCCATCACCGGAAAATTCCTCTTCCTCTCTCTATTCTCTGTTTTCCTCATTTCTTGTTCTCGGTTTGAAGGCATTGTGCCGGCGAATTCATGGCCCAAACATCCTTAAGAACCAATCAATCTCTTATGAAAAGCCTCTCTTCGATTTCTTTTGAATCATAGACTAAGATTTTGCATGATTTATTTGCTAAATTTTTGGGAAAACTTGGATTCCAAAATACCCTATTTTGGTCGTCCATGTTGCCTTGATTTCTGGCACCATCCAACGTCGTTAATCGTCAGCCCCAGGAACCTCAGCTACGCCTCTGAGGTAGACCAAATCTACATATAATGGATTTCCAAACAAAATCTTGCACTTTAGCTTCAATAATTTTGATCAGAGGTTCGGCTTTAATCCACTTTATGAAGTAGTCCACTTCCACTAAGAGAAATTTCCGTTGTTCGGACGCCATTGAAAATGATCCGAGCATATCCATCTCCTATTATGCGAACGCTCAAGGAGCGCTTAAGAGTGTGAGTAAAGAAGCTAGCTTACCACTAAATATTAGCATTTCTTTGACAATGGTCACACTTTCTTACATTGTCAACTGCATTCTACTGCATGGTCGGCAAATAATATCCTTATCAAAGAAACTTCTAAGATAACAATCTTGCTCTAAGATAATTCCTGCATATTCCTTCATAAACCTTCCTTGAGGCATAATTACCTTCAGATGGTCGAAGACATTTAAGGAGTAATAAGGAATAAGACCTCTTATATAGTTTGTTTTCATATAAGATGTAGCGAGAGGCCTACTTTCTCAACTTCCGAGCTTCTTTAGGATCTCTAGGGAGGATGCCATCTTTAAGATATAAAACCAATGGATCAATCCAACTGGATTCATAATCCACTTGCATTATTGTCTAAGGTTCCTCCAAACTTGGCTATTGAAGAACTTCAAAGAAAACTTATTTTGGCGAGTCATTCGAAGCTAGAGTAGTTAATTTGGACAAAAGATCAGCTCTAGAATTTTATGCTCTTGGAATTTGCTGAATGTTGAAACTATTAAAGACCGAGGTTAGGCTCTTCACCTTATCCAAATATTTTCTTATATTTTCCTCCCGAGCTTCATAGCTACCACTGACATGTCCTACCACCAGTTGCGAATCACTATAGATTTTTAAACGATCTATCCCTAGTTCCTTGGCTATTTTCAATCCCGTAATCAAAGCTTCATATTCTGCTCCATTATTAATTAAGAAAAATTCAAAACACAGCGCATATTCCGCAATGATCCCTTCTGGACTGATGAGAATCAAACCTGCACCCGCTCTAGAGGCATTAGATAAGCCATCAACATATAAAGCCTAGAAATCTTCAGAAAAATTTGCTCTTCGAAGGAGCTCGACTGGAGATTAAAAGTACTAGCTTCCTATTGCTCAAGCTCAACCGAATCCGGAATAATGTATTCCACCATAAAGTTAGCTAGTATTTGTGCTTTAATAGATGGCCGAGGTTGAAACTTTATATCGAATTCTATGAGTTCGATGGCCCATTTTGCAATTCTCCCAGAGGTATCAAACCGATGAAGGACCACTTTTATAGGTTGATCTGTGAGAATTATCACTGTATGCCCTTGGAAGTAAGGTCGGAACTTCTTGGCTGCAATCAACAAAGCATAAATTAGCTTTTCTAATTTAGTATACCTCGTTTCAACATCTTTCAGGATCCGACTTATATAGTAGATTGCCTTTTGAACTTTATTCTCCTCTCTAATTAAGACAGTGCCGATGGGCCACAGGTGATACCACCAAATACAAGAATAATTCTTCACTAAGTTCAGATTTGGTAAGAAGGGGAGGCGAGCTGAGGTAACTTTTCAGTTCTTCAAAGGCTTATCGACATTCCAAAGTACAATAGAAATTTGTTGGTTATTTAAGCACTTGAAAGAAGGCATGCAATGTTCCACCGACCTTGAAACAAAATGATTCAAAGCCGCAATCTTTCCTATTAGGTACTGAACTTCTTTTATTATTTTGGGAATGGCTCGGATCTTCTCTAGTTTGCCTCTATGCCGCGTCTTGATACCATGAATCCCAAAAACCTCCCTGAGATCACTCCAAAAACACATTTTGTTAGGTTCAACTTCATTTTGTACTTTCAGAAAGTGTTGAATGTCTCCTCCAAGTCGGCAATGTGATTCCTTAGAGATCTACTTTTGACAAGCACATCATCCATATAAACTTCCATATTGCGGCCGATCTGCTCAAAGATTTTGTTGACCAGGCACTGATAGGTTGCACCTGCATTTTTAAGACTAAATGGCATGACCCTGTAATAATAAAGACCACGGTAAGTAATAAAGGCGATTTTCTCCTCATCTTTTAATGCCATCTGGATTTAGTTATAACCAGAAAAAGCATCCATAAAAGTAAGGAGCTCATGGCTCGAGGTTGCATCAACCAATTGATCAATTCAAAATAGAAGGTAGCTATCCTTTGGGCAAGCCTTGTTCAAATCAGTAAAATCTATACACATCCACTGCTTGCCATTTGCTTTTTTAACAAGGACAACATTGGCAATCTAGTCTAGATAAGATACCTTCCAAATGAATTCGGCTTTAAAGAGTGTCTACCTCATCCACGATCGCCTTTTGGTGCTCTGGTACAAAGCTTCGCTTCTTCTGCTTTACAAGTCGGTGTGCATGGTCCACGTTCAGACAGTGCTCCATCACCTCAGCATATATCCCTGACATATCTGCAGGAGCCCAAACGAAAATATATGCATTCCTTCGTAAAAAATTAACAAGCTGTCCTTTAACTTCTTCACTTAAATTTGAACCAATTTGAATCGTATGGTCTTCATTTCCATCATTCAAGATGACTAAATCATCAATAGGCTCCTCCCGCTCTTCAGTTAAATCATCTCGAACATCAAGGCCATATACTGGACAAAACTTAGATTGTTTACCTCCTTGCAGAGCAATCGTATAATAATGACGTGCTAGGGCTTGATCACCTCGGATCTCTCCGACCCAAAATTCTATTAGAAACTTTACCTTCAGATAATATATAGATACTACGGCTTGGAGTGCATTAAGCCCAGGTCGCCCAAGAATAGCATTATAAGCAGGAGCTTTAACCACCAAGAAATCAATCTGGGCCCTGAATTGCTTTGGGTACTAACCTGCCGGAGGTACCGACCTGCCGAAACAGGTAAGATGATTATTCCTTCAACTGGTACCATGTTGCCAGTAAATCCTACTAATGAAGAGTTCGGTAGCCTCATTCGACTGTGAGGTATAGACATTTTAGAGAAAGCATCATAAAATAAGACATTAATAGAACTTCCATTATCAATTAAGATACGGCATACATCATAATTTGCAATATTCAGAGAGATTACAACCGCATCGTCATGTGGAAATTGAATCCGTTATGCATCTTCTTTAGTGAAAGTGACGGGTACTTCAATCCTCCGCCTCTTCATTGGTTTTGCCGATCCACTAGCTTCTTGCCGATGTCTTCCAGCTATGGCGTTGATATTCCCAAGTGGGGATCAGTCTCCTTGAGGTCCCTCGCTCCGAGGCTGCTCAGGTTGTGGAAGAGCTCTCGACCGCTCCTCTTCTCTCAAGCCGACATCGCAAGAATCAATCCAGTCGTCCTCGCCTAATTAGCTCCTCAATTTCATCTTGGAGCTGAATATATTCTTCAGTATCGTGACCGTGGTTACGATGGTACAAGCAATACTTGTTGAGGTTGTGCCTGCTTGGATGAGCCTGCATTCTGTCCGACCTCGGCAATTGCTTCTTGATTTCCATCAGAACTTGACTTTTCGAAGCATTCAATGAAGCATAATTATTGAACCTTCTGGGAGGGGGACTTCGCCACATTCTTCCATCAGAGCTCCTTGGCCGACGAGCTCAAGGTGGGGTTTGGGTTTATCCGCATTTAGGTGGCATCCTAGAATGCAAGCGATCTTCTTTTGACTTTTCAGGAGGGGGAGAGGACTTGCTGGATTCTCCCGCCAAGCATTCTTTCGCAGCATCATCATCCCGCAGTTTGAATGCTTCTTTAGCTCGAGCGTAACCCTCAGCCCGAGCCAACATGTCGGCGAAGTTCAGGGAATACTTTTTCTCCAAAGAAAAGAGATCATTTTTCAGAAGACCACCCTTCAGAGCAGCCATTGCAATTGACTGATTCAAATTTTGGACCTCTAAAGCAGCAGTGTTAAAGCAGCTGACATAGGCTCGAATGGATTCTCCCTCTTTCTACTTGATGTTGATGAGAGAATCCGACCCTCCTTTGACGCCGGCTGCTAACAAGATGAGCCGCAAACTAATGGCTCAACTAATCGAAAAGAGTAAATCGTTTCAGATTTTAAACTCGAGTACCAACTTCGTGCCACTCCCTTTAAAATTGATGGGAAGGCTCGACGGAGAATAGCATTCAATGCACCATGAAGCAACATCATAATTCGGAAAGCTTACAGAGGGTCGACCAGATCCGAAGTCCCATTATAACTTTCGAGTTGAGGAAGCTTGAAGTTTGGCGGGATAGACTCCTGCATAATCTAGGCAGTAAAAGGTGGGTCAATGCAAATCTCATCATTTCGGACAAACTGTATGGTGAAGCTCCTCAATCCGCTAGTTCATTTCTTGAAGCTTCTGATCAAGGATATCATCTCAATCGCGAATCTCAAGACATGGTGATCTTGATGAAGGGAGTGACTTTCCGAGAGTAGAGTTGTGCTCACAACAAGGACTCATGGCCCTCTATTTTCCTTTTCAAAGATTCTCTAGCTGGCTTCTCTAGGTGGGTCTCCCCTGCCCTAAATCCTGGTGCTCTGGTGACGGTCTCTCAAACGGTGCCAGTGCCAAAACCTATTGTATAGCCTGCACAGCCTCCGTGAGGCTTCTCACCTACTGTACCAGTAGGTAGAACTAATTTGCATCTACCCCCACCATCGGTTGGGAAGGCTGTGGTGTGGATGATGGTATCGAAATAGGACGATCAACCGATTTCAGATCAGATCGAGCAACGGTGGCAACAGAACACTAAGAGGATGCTCTTCTTGGAGATATTTTTGCTTGAATATCAGAGATGACCACTCGATTGGGTACTCCTTTTAAAACAAGAGCTCACAGAAGTCCTTCCTCTAGCGCCAATCCTGTTGGTGCAGAAAATGGATGGCTGCCGGAGATTGCTGGAGGTGGAAGTTGGGATCTCGTTAGTGAAACCTGCAAGATAAAATCTTGACTGGAGGTGGCTCTGGCATAGACCCTCCGACGGTCAAGTTAGTAGTCTGGCCAACAAGAATGGAGTACTCAGGAGATTAGAAATAAGAGTGCTTCAAGAAAAAAACGTATTTAGAGGATCATATTTATAGATGGAGCATGTAACAGATTGATGGTGACAGCCAAAATCGAATGTCAGTAGGTTGTTCGGACTGCTCAAAATTTGTTATGGAAAGTGGGCTATCATTTGTCGCCACTTGCTAGTGGTTGGATATTATTTGTTGAAGTTCGAACCAAAGATCAGATACTTCTATGCTAGATTATAGGTCAGTCGACCTAAGACTGTGCCGTTGGAGCTAAGAGTTGGATCAACTGAGTTTGAAGATTATTTTTTGGACTAGGAGTGATGAACTTGCAGTTTGATTTCTAACTTGGATTGTAACAGGATTGCTTCAACTATTTTTAGGAATTCGACGATCTTTAAGGTCGGCTAGTGATGGAAGTTGTATCTTGATCTGAAGCTGTATTGTAGAAGTTGAGGTCGGAAGGAAATAACTAGGGGGCAGTTATGTGAATTGACTCCATCATTGAGATATCAAGGTCGACCGAGTATGGGAGTTAAAATAATGCCAAATTCCTTAACTGAAATTGCGACGAAGTTGTCTTAGTTGTTTTGATGAAGTTCGGCCAGTATTCAAGATCGGCTAATAATAGGAGTCGAATCCAATCGATATTCAAGGTTACGGAACAACTGTTGCCTCTCCCGAATTGAAGATCAAACTCAAACACTTATCGAATCTCCACGCTAAAGCTCATCCAGCCTAAGTTCGAGATCGGATTTTTATGAGATTTGCTAATGCGATGACATTGCTGTCAAGCATAAATTGAAGGTCAGAGTAAAGATGCCAAACTGTCATACAAGTTCGAATATCAACTGGAAGTTATAGTCATTTCTGGGATGAGCTGCCCTCGATTGAAGCTCTTAGCTAGCCGAATTTGGAGGCCGATCCTTTGGCGCTCACCTAATAATGTAAAACAAAAAAAAAACAAAGAAAGAAGAAAGAAAATTCAAAAGAAAAAAAAATTCAAAAGAGAACAAAACCTGAAATTTCAGGATATCAATTCAAATCAATTGTTCAAGTTTGAGATTCTCCACATAGGTGAGACCTTTAAATAAAGAAACAAAAAATAACCTATCAAAAGTCTAATTGCTAACTTGAATCCTAACAGAACTCTTCTTACAGAGTCCTAACAAAATTAAAAGACCCAATTAATAAAATAAAAAATAAAATAAAAATTTTTAGATAAATCCTCAATTAAAATTAGGGTTAGGGTTATTCAATAGCACTTTCTTCTGGAATACGTGCATAAACTCTGATTTCTATCATTCCCTCCCAGTTGGAAAGAACTCAATTTTGGTGAGGAATTGATGTAATCCTCTAAAATGTCTGAATCAACACGTCGTAATTCTTCCTTGAGGATCCAAGTAGCATCTGAGTTTGGATAGTCGTGCCATTTAATCAAAAATCGATGAAATCCTCCATTAGCAGAAGAAACAATCTCATCCGTGATAATGCGTTCAATTCAATCTGAGGAAGATGGTGGAAGTGATAGAACCGAAACTAGCACTGGAGGAGATGGAGTGTGATCCCTACTTTCACCTGCATGCATAGCAGGAGGCTCGAATGTGCCTCGATAAGATAGCAAGTCCTCAACATTGAAGATTGGACTAAATTTTAAATCAAAGGATGATTCTATATAATATGCATTAGGTCCAAGTTTACAAAGGATACGAAATGGACCAGTAGCTTGAGCATGTAACTTTTTGAATAAATTTCGTAGATAACATTCAAAACAAATACGAACCATCACATAGTCACCCTCGTTAAACTCTATTTTTTTACGATGAGCATCAGCAGCAACTTTATATTTTTCAGTACTCATAATAATTTTTTATCTAATATTAGTATGAATATCATGAATTTATTTAGCAAAACAAGTAACAGACTCAGAAGTATAGTTATTCATGAAGAACAACCTAGTTTTCCTACCGCAGGATCGATCTAATCTGATTAGATTTAAGACAGAATTTCAAAATTTTTTCTCCTAGATCCGATCATATCTGAAAGTTCTCAGATCTAATAGGAATGATCTAATTGCAAAAATAAAATTAAAACAAAAATTGTAACATCTAATGTTACCTTGTTTGAGTAAACCATTTACCCTGCCAATGATTTGACAGCACCTGGAGGATATGATGTTAGCCGCGCACGTGCCCGACCTCTACCAAAGTCCACTCAGGTCAGCCTAGATATCCTCTCCTTCTGGATCTGATCTCAAAAGACCAGATCTGAAATCAATTCATAGAGCCTTCAAAACAATTTTCGATGGCAGCGCGTTCGTCTCTTGATCGAAATCTTCCTGACTTGTCTTTACTCAGCAGATCACCAACACTTGATGACTGAATTTTGCCCAATTCCTTGGGCGTGGAGAAGAGGGAGATCTGGAAGAAGGCATGGAGGTGGAGATGGAGGCAGCACTTGGGCGTAGGAAGGCTGGCGTTAGAAACCCTAGGGTGTAGGGTCTTTAAATAGACTCCTATGCCACCTTAGAGTCCTGATCTCACAAGCAACTCATTTGCTTGAATAATTTGGACTCTATGCAGATTTCTCACGCCCCCACATCAAATCTAATCTGATGTTAGTCGGCCAAACATGGGTAGAAGTGGCGCCAACTGCAGATAAGGAGATAGGGTAGAAGCTTTAGTGCATAGGACTCTCATCTCCCTAGAGTTTGATCTACATCAAACTCTTTGACCCAATCAAGTCCCACATGAATGGGACTCCACCTAATCTACATGGGGGTCCAAAGGTGGCTACGCCCACCTCTCCACGCAAATCAGCTTGGGGTGCATGCCCCTACAAAATCTCCAGGAGGCGCACGCC
Organism: Cocos nucifera; assembly: GCA_006176705.1. NCBI lineage: Eukaryota > Viridiplantae > Streptophyta > Magnoliopsida > Arecales > Arecaceae > Cocos > Cocos nucifera. The sequence continues at coordinate 39,513 of QRFJ01004390.1, read as the reverse complement.
CCATACCTCTCAATTCCTGCAAAAGCAAGTCTTGTCCTAATCTCATCCTACGGAATTAGGACAAGGCCTAAAAAGGTCAGGACAAGCCTCAATTTGACCTGAACAAGCTCCAATCAGATTAAGACAAACCCATACAGGGTTCCCGAGTGAGTCAAATCCAATTTGACTCAATCAAGACGAACCAAAAAGACAATAGTAAGGGAAAGTCCGGCTCAATTGTGTGCTAGCACGATTTCTTTAAATCTAATTAGATCAAATCCAAATCAATCGAAATGGATTAGCCCAATTGACGACATCCAGATCCAAACTCTTGTTTGTATGATCCAGTTAGGTTCAGCTTTATATGGTAATGAGACATGTCATGATCTCTATCATTGACATCATCGAAATACCTTTCGATGGACCAAAACTTTTCTGATTCACCGAATTAAAATCGTTGATCATCAAGACAATTCTAATTGGTCCCAAAATCCACCAGTGACACCTAGCAGTATATGGTGGCAATCCATCAAAACCGAATACGAACCTCTCGATGCAGCTATCTATATGATTGGGTTCTTCTATCATGAGCCCCGACAGGATCAAGGTCAAGGTGAACTCGTCAGACCTAACACCCATCATATGATAAATCATTTGATTTATGTCCGATGTGAAACCTTAATACAAACTCCTGTCTATTAATTCACACTGCCATGGCCATGAGCTTAAGGACTCGATCTCATAATTATCATAGGATAACTATTCTACCGAGGTTGATAGATCTCCTATTAGTGCGATCCAATTCCTACAATGAACATGCTATAGCCAACATACTCAAGATTCCGAATGGCTAGGAGACCAAGTTATGTACTCAAACTATAACACACTCAAAGTGAACTACCGATACATCTCAAGTCAAAGAACCAGACACAACTGCAATATCGAGCTAGTCACCAACGAGAAGGTAGACTTTCTTATGACTGTTCGAGGTGATCATACTCAGTACCCTTATTTTTTAACAAGTATCTGTACTCTCGCTCCGGTGCCTCCACACCGTAGATTCAAGATTGATCTATCCTAAAAAAGCGATCGTACACCGATTTTCCAGATCGATCACCATTCTCGTGATGATCCTACGATCGGGAGCAATTTATGAGTTAATTATAATAACCCATGCCTTAAATTTTCAACTCTTGAAAATATGCGTTATCATGCCCGTTAACTCAAAGGATGTATCATAGACATTTTAAATACACAATATGATAGAAAATAACTCCTTTATTAATTTTAGTCAAAATTACAAAAATGCTCCTAAAAAGTATTTTACAAATGTCGACCAATCTAGCTTCTAGGGCACACATCTAATGATCTCCCACTTGACCTAAAGCCAATTGACTACAAATCTAAGTCCTATCTTCTCAAGATGGGCTTCGACCTTCTGCTGGCTTAACGACTTCGTTAATGGGTCAACCGCATTGTCTGCGGTGTCGACTCTCTTAACCTCAATGTATCCCTTCTCGAGATAATCGTAGATGAGGTGATATCACCGCTCAATGTGTTTAGATTTCTGGTGAGATCTCGGCTCCTTAGCTAGGGTTATGGCGCCATTGTTGTCACGGTACAGAGAGATGACATCTGATGGCATCACTCCGAGCTCTGCAGCAAACTTCTTGAACCAAAATGCCTTCTTTGCAGCTTCTGAGGCAGCGATATATTCTGCTTCCATGGAGTCTGTTATCACGATCTACTTGGAACTCTTCCAGCTTACAGCACCACCATTGCATAAGAACAAATTACCAGAAGTCAACTTTCGATCATCTATATCACAGAAAATCTGAGTCTGTATACCCCTAGATCGGGAGTTCTCCATTACCAAAGACCAGAAACATATCCTTAGTCCTCAAATACTTAAGGATACATTTCACAAAAGTCCAATACTCTTTGCCTGGATTCAACAGATACCTGCTTGTAACACTCACAGCATGAGCAATATCAGATCGTGTACATAGCATGACGTACATGAGGCTCCCTATTATCGAAGCATAAGGGATCTTGCTCATGCATTCTGTTGGTGCAGAATTTGGTTGACGTCGGAACTGGGCTGGAGCTGGAGAGGACGAGGTCGCCGCCGGTGATCTGCAAGACAAGTCTTATCCGGAGTGGGGGGTGACTCCGGCAGGACCTCCGATGATCAAGTCAGCTCTTCTGACCAATAGAAATGGAGCACTCAGGGAATTAGAGCAGAGTTTAAAGCTTAGGGAGAGCGTATCTGGAGGGTCCCTCATATAGGCGAAGCTCGTAATAAACTGATGGTGACAACCGTAACTGCCTAATAGTAGGCTATTTAGGGTCACGTGGAATTTGTTATGGAGGATAGTTTCCATTGTCGTGACGTATCAGTCTGTTGAGATTTTGAAGTTCGGATGGGACAGCTATTGGTGATGAAGAGTTTCATATTATAATAGTTCTGAAGGAGTTCAGACTTCTCCGAGGTTGTCTGCCTGTTGATTGATTTATGTTGGGCTAAGGACTGAATCTGCATAGACAACAAGGTCCTTCTGGGCGACAGTAAGGATTTCGACTGAAAAAAACCTGCTGGACGACTGGAAGGAGTTCGATTGAAGGGAGCTCTTTGGGCAACTAGATGGAGATCGGCTGGAATGAGTCCTTTGGGCGACTGGATGGAGTTCAATGACAGGAAGAAGTTCAGCTGGTGGCTGGAATGGGCAAGCACAATTAGAACATTCTGGTAAGTCTCAATCGCTTCTCCATAGTCCGATTATCTTCAAGATCGTCTACAACTAAATAGCCATCATTGATTGGAGGCTGATAAGGCAGATTCACCAATTTAGAATTATGGCTAGGCTCTTCAAGGAGGAGTTTGGGCTTAACTTGATGACGGAGTTCTTTTGTTTATTTTGATTTGCACACTCAGGGTTTCAGATTCGATAGGACCGAGATCTGCCACCCTCAGTAGGAAATGGAGGCTTGTCTAGAAGGAAGCTCTGCCAGTCCGTAGTTCTTGTCATGAAATCCAATCCGCAATAACGAGACTTGGCCTGCAGAGAATCTGGTTCAATAGGAGTTCAGCCAGCTTCGGAGGATAGGTTATGCAGGAACTGAGTGCTTAGGCGACCACTTTCACTGTTCAAGCTCATCCAAGCAGGGTTCGTGATGCTTCGTGGACTCTGCAGTTTACCCATATAGTCTAGAAGATCAGTTGGCTAATCAAAGGTCGGCCATATTGGGATTACCTTGGGACCGAATACAAGGCCGAACTTCGATAGAAGCAGGTTTAACCCCAACAATAGTCTCCCTACTCCCAAGTTCGAAGGAAGTATAAAGAATGGCGACTGCCTAAGTTCTTTTCAGATTTTCTGAGCTCGTTGGATGGAAAGTTTTGGCATTTACTGCGCAGGCACCGAAGCTTCTTCAATACATGACGACCCGAAAAGACAATTTGTCGAAACTCTCGCCGAAGCTCTACCCTAGGTATGGCACAATTAAGGACCAATCAGCTGTCAGCCTTCTGTCAAGATGAGTGGGACGTGTTAATCAGGGCTCGACCAGGGAAGACCTGTAATCATAACTGCCTTGGGCTCTTCGAGATATTTAAGCTCATCTTCTTCCTCTAGGGCCTCATTTTGATTGAGATCTTCTCCCTCTTCTCCTGGTTTTCAACTTCCTCCTGCTCAAGAGTTTCGGCCTCTATTTTCACCAGTCCCAAGCGTCCTCCCCTTCGATTTCCATCGTGCTTGCAATCTCCCTGCTCTTTCCAATCAATTTAGGTTAGTCCCGGAACCCTTCTCGTGATTATATTCCTGCACCTTGTGTCTTCATCCGTTCGGTTTCTTCAAGCAAGTCTTACATCTTATTTTTCTTGATTTTTGGGATTTTTCGGAGCCTTGTTTGATCCATATGTCTGCCGAAGAATCCTGGTCAACCTGTTCCAGGAGTTCGTTCTACCTAGCCCTGATGGATCTATCCCATAAGGACACCAAACCTATAGAAATATCCCAACCTCCATCCATCCCTGACACCATCCCTTGTAAACTTCGACATGAAGACCTTTTTTAAATTAGAATCCAGTTTGGGATCCCTTCCGAATACAAGCTCGAACTTCCTGATCCTAGTGACCGAGCCTGCTCCCCTCCTCTAGGCCGCATTTGTTTATATGTTGAGACCCTTCGAGCCAGACTTAGATTACCAATTCCTCCTTTCGTAGAAGCCCTGTTTAGGTTCTTAAATATTTTCCTTGCTTACATGGTGCCGAACTCATTTAAGTTCGTCATAGGATTTCTTTCCTTATACATCATGGCCGATATCCGACCTACCATCTCCTTGTTCCGCAACTTTTTTACCTTCAAACACCATCCAACCGCCAAAGATTGGTGGTATGTCTCTTCCCAGTTCAGCAAGAAGGGGCTGCTTAGGGGTGCTCCTTCCATTCACAACTGGAAGGAGAAATTTTTTTGTGTCATGCCCCTCCCTAGAATTAGGACTTCCTTCATGCGGGATATGAGGGACTCAGTCCGTCAAGCTCCCGGGTTAGAGAAAGAAGATCGTGAATCGGCCAATAAACTGAAGAACTATCGAGCCCCTCCGATCTCCGAACTCCTGGATGATCAGACTTTGTTCAACCTTGGTCTTAGTCCCCTGGATCTGGCAGGTAGTGTCCCATAACTAGTCAACCATACCTTGTTCTTTCCTTTGACTTTGTTGCCTAAAGGTAGCAAGCCAAGAGGGGGGGTGAATTGGGTTCTTTTAAAATTTTAGCCAAATTAAACTCTAAGTAAATATGTGCTTCAACTTAAGCAAAACTTGAGTGGATGTGAGGTGATTACAATGTGCAACAGTGGAAACCAACTATAGTTTAAGCTAAACAATAATTAAAGCAATGCAAAACAAAAATTAAAAGCTAAGTAAAGCAAACAAGAAAGGCCAACACAAACACAAAATTTTTATAGTGGTTCAGTGCAACCCACACCTACGTCCACTCCCCAAGCTTCCCTTGGAAATTCCACTATAATCTCTAGATTACAGTGCATTTGTTTTTACCCGGGATCACAAACAAACCCAGTTGGTTTTGCCGGGCTCACCAACCACAACCCTACACCGATAATTTTCCGGGTTCACCATCAACCCAATTGATTTTAACCTAAGAGCACCAACCACAACCTTTACACCATCCAATTACCGGCTTGGACTTGCCTACACCCCAAGTTTCTTTCCCTCAAAAGAAACTTGTAAAGAAAACAAAAATACAAATAATAAAAATTCAGTTTAAGACTTAGAACAAAAAGAAACTCTTTTTGATATGGAAAGAAGAGGCTGAATGAATGCTCTATGGTAGCTTCTCTTCTCAAATGGTGCTGAGAGATTGCTTGAAGTGTTGTGGAAGATGACTCTTGAATGCCCTCTGAATTTGAAGCTTAAATCTCTTTCTTTTCTCTTATTTTTTATATTCAATGTAACTCCCTTTCCTTGAATGATTCTCTTTCTTCGATCCTTAATCTCTTGATCCAAAATGTTTTTCTCACTATTTTTATACTTGGAAGTAACTATTGAGTGAGTTTTGCCCGTTGGGAAGCTTACACTAACTGTTGGAGTGGAGAATGGCCCATTGGAGAAGTGCAGAAAACTAGCCGTTATGTTCTATCCCGTGCTTGGGGTCGACACTTTTCCTCAGGTGTCGATACTTTTTCTATAGGTGTCAACATTTTTTTTCCTCAGGTATCGATACTTTTTCTTCAGGTGTCGATACTTCCTAGAATCCAAAGGTTTTCTGCTCTCTATCTTCAGTTCTGTGCAACAAAAGTCGACACTGGGGTCATCCTCTGGCAGAGGGGTCGACCTAGAAGTCGTCCCCTCTGCGTGCCAGTCCGTGCCAGAAGCCTGGGGTCGACATCTTTGCTCCTAGGGTCAACACCTGGACTTCCTGAACTTTAAAATCTTGAACTTTTTGCCTCATTTCAGGATAAGGGTTGACACCAAGTTAGAAACTCAAAATTTTTCTTATGAAGCTTTTGACTTGGTGATTTTGTGTAGATCTTTTCTTGGATTAATTCTATAATTTAAATACCTAAAAAGACCTACATCCACTCATGAAACATATGGTTAAATACTCAAATACTCAAGGTTTGACAATCATCAAAATTAATCATAAGATCAACAATCTCCTTCTTTTTGATGATGGCAAAACTTTGAGTATATGCATAAAAATAAAATTTAATGTATTTCAATAACTAGCTAGTATAAATCATGAAGTGATAATATACATAAATATAAATGCACACTTCATGAAGGCTCCTATTTAACTTAAATTCAGATTCAAGGATTTTAAACGACTTTTAATAAGCTCCACAAAATGTATTATAGGCTCAAGCATATACTCAACAAATATTCTCCCTCTTTTTGACAACATCAAAAAGCTTATGGGAAGGATCAGAGATGTATCATCAAAATCAATCAGAATTCAAACAAATATATTAAATTTAGAAAATTTCAATTAAAGTTCAAGAGGGTATCAAATTTAAACTTCATGGACATTTAATATGAAAAGTAAGCATATAGGATATCACTCTCCTCCTTTCGAAAACATTTGAATCCTGATTTCATCAAGATATTTAAGGGATAGAATCTTTTTAGATGATTTAGCACAATTGATATTAAGAAAAGTATGTCTGAAGTCAAAATTCTATTTGATACCAACAATGTAGATTTTCAATTTTAGTTTAAAAATTAGAGCTTTTTAGTTAAAAACATGATATTTATTCTTTCCTTTTCTTAAAAGAAATCCATCAACTTAATTTAAAAAAGATATGTATCATGAATGTATCGAATAAAAGAAATTTGACAAATGATATTCTAATTTTGAAAGTCTCCCATGATAGAACTTAAAATCATATTTACATCTCTAAATGAGTCTCAAGTTTAAAAGTGTCAAATTCAGCTTGTTTGTAGCATAGAAAATATTTCAAATTAACTCCAAGTTAACTCCTATTAATTTTTCAAAGAAGTGTAGTAATATAGTCAAGTAGATCAAAAATAATAAGCATATATGAATCAAAGGATGAAATTGAATTTTCTTAGCACAAGTCAATTTGAATCTTTCAGGATAAAATATGATTTATCACATGAAAAATTAGATTTGGAGTATGTTTCAAAATCAGTTAAACTCCAATTAATTGTTAAGAGTTTAAACTTCAATATCATTCAAATTATGCAAGTTAAAACTGAAAATTTAGAAGCACATAAAAGCTCAATGATATTATGCAATGAATGTTCATTGATACCAACATATGTCACCTAGTAACTTCAAACAAATCAAAGCATCTCTCCTTTTTTTTCTTTCAAATTAAGCATATTTAACAAGAATTTAGCATTAAAAATGAGATTCATAAGATTTAAATAAATTTTCAATCACATAATTATTTCTTCCTTAATGTTTTCTCCTTCTTTGTTTTACAAACATAGCCACTTTCATAACTAAGTAAAATTTTAAGATCACAAAGCATTGATTAAGGCAAATCATTAGTTAATTCATATATCAAACAATCAGTCAAATCATTCATTGAAGTCTTAAAATTTATTCCTTTTTATGTTAAATATTTTTATTTTCCAATTGTTTTTCCTCTTTACCAAGCACTTTTTAAATTTCATATTATCAAAATTAAACATTTATATTTACTTAAGTTATAATTCTTTAGAATTTGCTCCCCCTTACTTTTGTAGCAAAAGCCAAATTTAAGAATGTAAAATGATAATAAAACATCAAGCAATTCAATATTGATCAAGGCATCACATTTTTCAAAAGAGAAATATCTTTTTTTTTTATTTACTCCAAAAGTTGTTTACATAACTGATTACATGAGGTCAAAATGCAAACTTCTATGTTTTGACAAAAAGTGAATTGCTAGGAAGCTCTAAGGCTACATGAGTAATGTCCTAGCATCCTAAGTGAAGGGATCGGGCTCTAAGAACAGTTCCATTTTTTTTTTTTTTTTAGCTCAAGTGTCGACACCTCCAGGGTTTAGGGTCGACACCTTGATTAAGAATCAGTCCAGAGAGGATCCAAATCAGGAGAATTTAATCAAATTTAAATCAAAAAGATATTCAATTGATTTGGAGGTTAAGGATGACATTCAAACTAAATTTGAGATTCAATGATTTAACCAAATAGGATGTGATAATCAATTAAATTAGGAGTATTGAGAAAGGGATCTCTAGATATAGGCTCTATATGTTTGGTTTCAACTAGGGAAGACTTGAAACCTTAGAAAAGACTTAAGATGCAATGTAGTTTCAAGCATTTGAATTTTGTGAGGAGATGATTTATATTCAAATATTATTTTATGTAAGTAATTTTGAGTAAATTTAATAGTTTAACATTTTGTAGGGGAAATTCAATTAAATTCAATTTAAACTTAGTTTCTCTTGAAAGCTTAACAATTAAAGGAATTAAACATTTCTAGATTTATATTCATCAAATGTAGAATTGATAAGGGGAGTCTTAAAATATTATGTTGAATATCAAGTTAAAGTGTTTTAACCATGGCATGATATATAGAGGAGAGCATATTATCCTTTAAAATCAAAACATTCACAACATGATATGAATTCATTGCAAGCATCAAAATCAATCAATTAAACATAAGAAATATTTCAAGCAAGAAATTTTATATGCATGCATATTAATCAAAGGATTCATTCAATCAAAAAGATTTTAACAATCATTGATGGTATGATGAGAGAAAGGTTTAGATTATACCAATAATCATCACCCATCATCTTGACATCCAAGGAATCCAAATAAAAATGTTTTTCTCTTTTAAGAGCATTGGATCCTTAGCAAACCTGCAAGTTCACTTCAAAACTTTTGGTACCTAAGTCATCTTGGATCCATAGGAGTTAGTATTCAAGGTTCCTTTAGAAACCCAAATTTGTTTAATCAAGGTTCGGCCAATTCTTTTAAAATTGCATTCGGAAATCTTGTGGCCAATTTGATTACATTTAAAGCACTTAATAGGATGATTTTTAGTTGAAGCTCTAGTAAAAATATTTTTAGTATTTTGCTGTTTTCTTGACATATTAAAACCGGTTTCTACTTTATTGAAAACAACCCCATTGGTTTTTACCAAGGATTGAAGATTTTGAAAACTAATTATAAACTTTTCGGCTATAGATTTCAAAATTTCAAATCCTCTTCTTAATTTCTTATTTTCTTCCAAGAGCTCTTTCTTTTCAATTAAAAGATTTTCGTTTTCTTTTAGAAAGAATTTCAAAATATCATTTTCCTTTTCAAGCTCAAGAATTTTTTTATCTAAAAAATTTTTAGATTTATTCAGATTTTCGTTTTTCTAGCTAAGGAATTCTTTTCTTCCATTAAATTGGAATTATTCTTTTTAAGGTCCCTACTTTTCTGCCTTAACTTTTTAAATTCATACATTAGTTCATTAAAGGCATCAAGTAGTTCATCAAAAGTAAAATTGGATGAGTTTTTAGAATTTACCTCATCCTCCAAGGCCATAAGGCGAAGATTCTCGTTTTCTTCTTCCTCATCCGAGCTTGATGAGTCACCACTTTTCAAAAGTCCTAGTAAGGCACTCCTCTTCATCTTTTTGGGGCGCATTTGGTTGTTAGTGATAATTTTCTTCTCTTCTTTTCTTTCTACATGTCTTTCTTTATGAGAAACTTCTTGAACTTTCTTAAAAGAAGCATCATGTCCTCATCATCTTTTTCTTCATCTTCCTCCGACTCATCGCTTTCTTGATAATTTGAATTAGACTTGAAGGCGATGGTCTTCATTTTCTTTAGCTCCTCTTCATCTTCCTTTTGAGCCATATGCATCTCATGAGGTCTTCCTCCGACTCATCGCTTCTTGTATTGCCGTCACCTTAGCTTCCCAATCTTTAGATAAAGACCTAAGCACTTTGCAAACAAGATCATAGTTAGAATAAGTTTTGCCTAGGCCATTTAAAGCATTTATAATTTCAGTAAATTTGGTGAACATATCAAAAATAGACTCATGTTTCTCCATTTTAAATATTTCATATTTATAAACAAGCAAGTTAATTTTAAACTCTTTGACTTGACTTGTTCCTTCATGAGTTATCTCTGATATGTCCCAAATTTCTTTAGCCGATGCACAAGAAGATATTCTATTAAACTCATGCACATCTAAGGAACAATAAAGTACATTGATGGCTTTTTCCTCAGATGTCGACACTTTTTCTTCAGGTGTCGACACTTCTTGGGATCCAAAGATTTTCTGCTCTCTGTCTTCAGTTCTGTGCAACAGAGATCGACCCTGGGGTCGTCCTCTAGACAGGGGTCAACCTAGAGGTCATCCCCTCTGCGTGTCAATCCATGCCAAAAGCTTGGGGTCGACACCTTTGCTCCTAGGGTCAGGTCGTCCCCTCTGTGTGTCAGTCCGTGCCAGAAGCCTAGGGTCGACACCTTTGCTCCTGAGGTCGACACCTGGACTTCCTGAACTTTAAAATCTTGAACTTTTTGCCTCGTTTCAGGATAGGGATCGACATCTTTAGCCTTGGGGTTGACACCTTCAAGTTAGAAACTCAAAATTTTTCTTATGAAGCCCTTGACTTGGTGATTTTGTATAGATCTTTTCTTGGATTAATTCTGTAATTTAAATACCTGGAAAGACCTACATCCACTCATGAAACATATGGTTAAATACTCAAATACTCAAGATTTGGCAATCATCAATACCAAATTGCAAGATCTTTTCTGCTCTAATACCAAATTGATGTAAAATAAAAAAATAAAGAAAGAAAAAGAAAATTGAAAAGAAAAAAATTCAAAAAGGAACAAAGTCTGAAATTTCAGAATATCAATTCAAATCAATTGTTCAAGTCTAAGGTTCTCCACATAGGTGGAGCCTTTAAATAGAGAAACAAAAAGTAATCTATCAAAAGTCTAATTGCTAACTTGAATCCTAATAAAACTTTTCTTACAGAGTTCTAACAAAATTAAAAGACCCAATTAATAAAATAAGAAATAAAATAAAAATTTCTAAATAAACCCTCAATTAAAATTAGGATTAGGGTTCTTCAATAGCACTTTCTTCTGGAATACGTGCGTAAACCCTGATTCCTATCACCTGGACTAGGAGATTAACTTGGCTGAACCTTGGATTGGAGTATATCTTAAATTCGGATGGCACTTTTAGTAGATCAACAAGGTCAAAACTTACCAAACTTCGATGGGAGCTATTTCACCCCCAATAGATTGATTGAATCATGAGTAGTTGATATTTTTGACAAGAAATTTGATATTCTTATTTAAAATTAAGATATTGATTTCGATTCCTAGAAAAAGTGGTTTTGATTCTAATCAACATTTATGGTATCGACCTTTCCTTTATGAGATGATTTAATGATGAAATTACATTGAAAAGTGAAATATCAAAAAATTCAAGGATGAGATTAGAATGGTGAATTTTCAACTTTTGAAAGCACAGATAAGAGAAAATATTTCTCATTCTCGACTAATTTAGATATCACTGTGTGATTCATATCACTATATTCTCTTATCTTGTACTGAGCTAAGTTTTAGCGTATGAATCTAAAATTAGTGGGCCATCGGTTCTCAATCTTGAATGTAGAATATTTTAGCGTAGATCTCTTTGCTCCTAATATAAAGCTTGTACTCCTTCAATCAATATCATTTCTCTACTCGATTGAAAAGTTTGAGGTTACGTATTGATATTGAAGATTGTTTTACAAGAGGTGGATTGGAGACATTTGCAATCTAATCTTGTGATGGATCGATTTATTAAAAGTAGTTGATGTTTTGTTAGAGAAACTTGATATTCTTATTTAGAATTACGATGTTGATTTTTTTTTTATAAAAGATGGATTAGACTTAGATCAACTACAATGACAATCAAGTCATAAGATATTGAACCGTATTCTTGTGATAAGATATAATAATGAAACAAATCTATAAGTAGAATTCATAAAAACTTAAAAATGAGATCATAATTGTGAAGCCTTAAAGTTCAAAAATCTTTCGTAAAAAAATTTTAGGGACGAATTTTGTTTAAGGGGCAAGAATATAATACCCCAACTCCCAGCCAACAAGAGGTGCACGAATCTTAAAGCATAATTTTTAAAGCACAAAAAAAAGAGGAATGAATGGGAGGAAGAAGACTTCTGATGAGAGTTTTCTTCCTATCCCAAAACGATTCTAATCGGAACCAAAGAAACCCTAAGACCCTCTATAAAGAAAGACGTCCCTCCCTTCCTCGGCTTCCCATCACCAGAAAATCCCTCTTCCTCTCTCTATTTTCTCCCATTTTTCTCGTTTCTTGTTCTCAGTTTGAAGGCATTGTGCCAGCGAATTCGTGGCCCAAACATCCTTAAGAACCAGGTAATCCCTTAAAAAAAACCCTCTCTTCCATTTCTTTTGAATCATAGACTAAGATACTGCATGCTTTATTTGCTAAATTCTTAGGAAAAATCGGATTGAATTCTCATATCAAATAGACTTCAATTTTAAATTGAATTCTCATGACTTTGGAAAGGTGCTTTTGCACTATTTCATCATTTTAAGACAACCGTTGGTATCAAACTTCAGTTTAAATGGAAAGGTCACATATTTAAGGATTGAAAAATTACATATACATGGATTAAAAAGTCATGATATCTAGGAAAAGGTCTCTTTGCACCTACTTGGACTTTATAGATATAGAGCCTTTTGACTGAAACAAAATTTTCTCCCTTCCCTTCCATCTTAAAAGCTTTATCCTTTCTTTTAGCTTCCAAATAGTTTCCTAGAGAATTCTTAGAAATCTCTTCAGAATTGCTATCTGCAGAATTCCATAAGGCTTTGTTGTATTGTGGAGGTGATTTGCATGAACCTGTTAGCAAACTTATTTGAGTGGGGGCAAATATCATCTTACAGATAGCAATCTATGTGCCTCAAAGCCTTGAACTGTTCTAATATGTTCTCCTATCAAATAGTCTTCCCCAAAGCTATTGTAGTCCAAATTCTACCTACGAAATTGCTTTCCCTGACAGCTTTAGTAAATCTGACTTTATGGGATGTCTTCGAAGACACAACAAATAAATAAGATTATTCTCCACAAACTTTTTCCTCATTATTGCAACCCTAATGCAATCCAACTCCTCCCACCCTCATCCATCCCGACAAAGTAAACAAAACAAGATAAAAATAAATCTTCAAATGCCCTAGACATGGATGGCTTCATGTTCTCCTAACCTACAGTCTTCGTTTTATGCAAGTAACTTCCATAAATAATCTTCAGAAGATCCACAGTTGTGACAAAAAAAAAAAAAAAAAATTGTAGAAGAACAAAAACGATCAACTATAATCTACATGATCAATGAATCACTAATCTAAAGGGCTGCTTAAGATCTCAGCAACCAGCGAACGGGGAGGGATAGACTGGAAAAAGACCTAACATCTTGTTTAGACTTTCTTCTCTCTTTTCTTTTCTTTTTTTTTTTTTTGAAAGAATGGCTGTGGTAAACTCAAATCCATACCATTGCAATTGTCAGCCCAAGCCTTTACCATTGCACCAAGTAATCGCCCCTTGATGGATCGCTAATTTAATTACACCAAAGGCAACCCAAACTAATCGTGATACAGTAGAAATTTTGCTCATCAAACCCCAATTATTATGCAAGCATCAAACAAAGCACATACTTGTTGTGGGATGCGATCCTCATGTGATTAGAGAGACACCCACAAATCCACTAACTAACAATCCAAAGAGTAGCATTTGCACAACATGTAAAGTGTTTACTGAAGAAGAAACTTTTAGATCTCCAAGCTTTAGACACAAAGGAAACATTCTTAACGAAGTCAAACTTGCTTCCCTCACCTTCCTGCTCATGCTCATTACTTTTTTTAATGGAAGTGTTATTATGCTAAGTTGTGCCTTTTATTAGTCATGTAAAGTGCAAGTAATTTGACGAAAGAGAGTAAAATTAGAGAAAATAGAATAGCTTCATAAACAAAATATGTTTACTATATTGACCTCGTACAGATAAATGTAGTGAGATAAATTCTAAGAGGTAAAGAGACAAACACGTTAAGAGCATCAGTTGAAGAGATGAACCTCAAGTGCTTGCTTGTACCTCCGGCGCTTCCGGAGCGCGCGAATAATGTTCCGGAGCTCGACGAGGCGGACGCGATTCCCCTTCTCGACCCAGTGGTCGAGCTCCGGCGCGAGGCTGACGCTGGGATGGCCGAGCGGCCATATCATGGACTGGAGGGTCGGGCGAGGAGCTTTCTTCATGCAATAAGGTCGGCCCGTCCGAAAAAGGAAGGCTTTTGGGGACCAGAGACGGGCTTGGAAGACTCTTCTCAGACCACGAGCAAGGGAGAAAAGACCGGAGTCCATCGAGGGAAAGGGAGTTTCGGATTCTGGTGATTCTGATGCCGAGAGGGTCTTTATCCACTCGCGAGCAAAGTGTAGCGGATGTGGATATCTGAGCCAACCGAACGGTCGGGCTGGCCCGAGGCAAAACAATCGAACAAGCCGAAAAAATGGATTCAAGCTTTAATTATGAAAATCAATTTACATATTAGTTGCCTAGTGGTATCATCATGATAGAGAATAGCATATACATACATGATGCAAAATTCTATGAACACCGTCCAACGTATAAAAAATACTGCATCCTCGTCCAATTAGCATCCTGGTGCGACCAAATGGCCCTAGCTTTTCTACAGACGGTGGCGTCCAATTAGCATCCTCGTGCAACAAAATAACCCTAGCTTTTCTATAGATGGTGGCATCATGCACTGTAACATCATTAATCCTATTTTTTTAAAATAATAAAAAATTATTTTTGCCTCCATTGCATAGCAAAAAAAATTAAAAATTACTTTTACCCACGTGGGGGTAAAATAACCATCATCGAAGTCCTTAGCCACTGCCTCCTTGTATAGAAATAACTTGCTGATCCTCTCAACAATAAGTTCGTACCATAGAATTTACAGAAGGCACATCAAAATCCAATCAAACGATCTTGAATGGTGAAGAAAAATTGTTATTCGATTATTCTTGCTTTTCGATTAAGAATGAATGACAGGATCAAAATTTAACCCTTCTAACCTAGATTAGTAACGAACTTTGAAGAAAGTTGAAGTCCCAAATTATGGGCAATGCGCTCGTTCCAAACGAACTCTTCCAATCGCGCTCCTTCTGGTTGAACTCCTCCAATCATGCTCCTTCTAGACGAACTCCTCTAATCGCGCTTCTTCCCGATGAACTCTTCTAATCACACTCCTTCCAGTCAAATTTCTCCAATCGCGCTCCTTCCGGACGAACTCCTCCAATCACGCTTCTTCCAAATGAACTCTTTCAGTCGTGCTCCTTTCGGATGAACTCCTTCATTCGCACTTCTTCCAGACGAACTCTTTAAAACCGTAAGACATCGCCTCAACCGATCTCGACGGCAACAAGTCCACTGTATACCTAGAAGTCTTCGACCTACGTTGAAACTCTGATAAATAGATCTCAAACGTCTACAAGTCACGACAAACGACAACTCAATTCCTATAACAAACTCCATGTGGCCTGAGCGGCCCACTACCAGACGGTTACGGCTGTCACTATCAATTTGTTGTATGCTTCATCTATAAAAGGAATCCTCCAAATACGTTTTCTCTAAGCTCCCTTCTCCTTCCCGTCACTCTGCTTCTCTATTTCCTAAGCACTCCATTCTAGTTGCTCAAAAAATTAATTTGAGCATTGGAGAATCCTACCGAAGTCACCCACCTCCGATTTTGACTTTATTTTGCAAGTTCCATCGGCGATCTCACCTTTCCAACTCTAACTTCCTTCGACATCCTCATAGATTTCTGCACCAATAGGATTGGCGCTAAAGGAAGGGACTCTGAGCCCTTATTCTAAAAAAAGTGTCCAGTCGATCCTATCTGCCTTTTTTCTCTCTTAATCTCTTGAATCCACTTTCATTTAGTCTCTTTTGCTCCAAAAATGCCCTCGAAGAAGACAACCACCCGACGATCCACTGTCTCCGCTACCAAATCTGAGCCAAACCTGTCTGCTTCAACACCATCACCAGTGCCTCCACCTCCTCCACCGACGATCATGGTGAATCCAAAGCAGTTCAACCTACTAATGTAGTAGGTTTGAGGCCTCACCAAAATGGTGCAGGCCATGCAGCAACCTCCGACGACAGTCTAGTTAAAAAACTCCCAATCAAAGCTTCAAGAACCGACATCGAAAAGGGCAACCTAGGTTAGCAAACCCGTTACTCCTGGGAAGGGAAAGCAATGAGCAGGGAGCCTCTACTTTGATCATGATTCTTCTCCGGAGGAGACTTTTTTCATCTACAATCGGTGACCCTCTGAGATCCATGGTCGAGATGATGCTCTCAATTAGAAGCTCCAGGATATGAATTGGCGAATCTCCACCATGCCGCCCCGGTCCACCATGATGACATCTATACTGATCTCTCCTTCTCTGCTAAGATCATGCAGGAACCTATCCCGCCAAACTTCAAGCTCCCCAGTTCGAGAGTTATAATAAAAGCTCTGATCTGGTTGACCACTTTGAGACCTTTCGAATGATCATGGTGCACCGAACGTCATTCTGTGTCGAGTTTTTTCATCTACCCTAAAGAAAGCAGTAAAAAACTGGTACTCGAACCTTAAGCCGGATATGATCTTCTTCTTTGACCAGATGAACCATCAGTTTATAGCTCATTTCATAAGCAGCTAACGTCCAAGATGAGGTTGGACTCCCTTATCAATATAAAGCAGAAAGAAAGAGAGTCCATCTGAGCTAATGTCAGCCACTTCAATGCTATTGCACTGGAGGTCCGAAACTTGGATCAATCTGTAGCCATGGCTATACTAAAAAGCAATATTTAGAAGAATGATCTTCTATCATTCTTAAAAAGAAAGTATCCCAAGAATTTTGCTGATATATTAGCCCGAGCTGAAGGTTATGCTCGGAAGAAGAAGGCCTTCAAATTGAAGGACGATGAGGCCATAAGAGAGCAGCAGGTAGGTGAATCTAGCAAGCTCACACCTAAAAACAAGCTAAGTGAGGCTCGGCCGCACTCCCAAACTTCTTTCGAATGCAGACGAGCCCGAACTCCTCCTCGAACTCATCAATAGGAAAGTCCGAATCGAAGGACCTGGTGAAGCTTCCCTCCCATAAGATTTAACAACTATGCTCCCTTGAATGCCTCAAAGATCTAGATGTTGATGGAGAAAAGGAAGCAACTACCAGGGCCAGAGAGGATGTGAACTCATCCAGCCAAGCACAACCCCAACAAGTACTGCCTCTACCATCATAATCATAGTCACGATACTGAAAAATGTATCCAGCTTCAGGACAAGATCGAGGTACTAATTAAAAAAGCTCAGCTGGATCGATTTATCAGGCACTGACTGGAGAGAAGAAAAGATCGTCCAAGAGCCCCGCCATAGCCTGAACCATCTCGACAGGATGAGCCATACGGAGATCAGCCTTCCCTTGGAATCATCAACACCATCATTGGGGGACATCAACGAGGGGAAGCCAGTGCATCAACAGAGCCAGCAAAGAAGCAGTAGACTGAAGAGCCCATTTCTTTCACTGAAGAAGATGCCTAGGGAGTTCAGCTTCTGCATAATGACGCAGTTGTAGTTACTTTAAATATTACTGATTATGATGTACGTCGTATTTTAATATAATGAAAACTCTGCTGATGTCTTATTTTATGATGCTTTTTCTAAAATGTCTATGCCTGATAGCAGAATGAAATCGATGAATTCTCTATTAGTAGGATTCACAGGTGATACAGTGCCGGTAGAAGGAATAATAACATTGCCTATGATAGCAGGTCGATACCCAAAGTAATCTAAAGCACAAGTTGATTATTTGGTGGTAAATGCACCTTCTTCTTATAATGTGATCCTTGGCTGATCTAGTTTGAATGCACTTCGAACCATGGTTTCGACTTACCACCTGAAAATGAAATTTCCAATAAAGCATGGAGTTGAGAAGGTCTAAGGAGATCAGGCACTAACTCGGCACTGCTACAATATTGCCTTACAGGAGGGAAGGCCGGCAAACCCTTGTCCGATGGATGGGCTTGATGCCTGTTGGGGTGGAACCCGCTCTTGCCAAAGTTCAGCTTGGTGTCTTATCTTAGGACGAGCCGAACTTCCTCCAACCAGACTTCCTTCAGTTGGACTTTCTCCAGCCAGACTTCCTCCGACCGGACAAACTCCTCCAACCGAACTTCCTCCAGCCAAACTTCCTCCAACCAAACTTCCTCCAGTTGGACTCCCTCCAACCGGACTTCCTCTGACCGGACAAACTCCTTTCAGACTCCCTCCAACCAGACTTCCTCTAACCAGACTTCCTCCGGTCGAACTTCCTCCAACCAGACTTCCTCTAGTCGGACTTTCTCCGACTGAACTCCTTCGAGCCGAACTCCTCCAATGAAACTCCTTTTGGACTCCCTCCAGTAGCCCAACAGGCTCCTTCCAGTCGAACTTCTCTCAATCCATGGAGGGACCTCGACATCAATTCTCAATATAGCAAATATCAGTCAATACTTAAGTGATCTCGGAGACATCCGAACTTCAACTATTAAATCCCAATAGACTGGCATGTCATGACAATAGACACTAACCTCCATAACAAACTCTACGTGGCCCCGAACGGCCCACTACCAAGTAGTTATGGCTATCGCCATCAGTTTGTTACAGGCTCCATCTATATAAGAGACCCTTTAGATATATTTTCTTTCTAAATTCAAAAACTCTATTTCAATTCATCTGAGCACTCAATTTCTATTGGCTAGAAGAGCTGACTTGATCGTCGAAGGATCCTGCCGGAGCCACCCCATCTTCGATCAAGGCTTGTCTTGTAGGTTATCGGTGACGACCTCATCTTCCCCAGCTCTAGTCTAGTTCGACATTAACCAGATTCTACACCAATAGGATTGGTGCTAGAGAAAGGGCGTCTTGAGCCCTTATTCTAAAAGGAGCACTTAGTCAAATTCATCTGCTCTCTTCTTCTTAATCTTTCAAGATCCATCTTCATTTGACCTTTTTTAGTCTTAGGGATGCCTCCAAAAAAAGTGACCACCTAGCGATTCACCACCTCCACCATCAGATCTGAGCCAGATCCGCCCACTCTAGCACCATCTCTAGCACCACAACCTCCGCCATCAGTGGCTATGGTGGATCTAGAGCAGTTCAACTTGCTGATGCAATAGGTTTGAGGTCTTATCAAAATGGTGTAGGTCATACAGCAACCTTCGACAGTAGCCTAGCTAGAAAACCCCCCATCAAAATTTGAGAATCGGCCCAAAGAAGGCATACTTGGGTCAGCAGTTACTCCTGGAAAGAAGAAAAGGATAGCAGAAGATCCCTATTCTGATCATGACTCATCTTCGGAAGAGATCTTCCCCATCTACAGTTGAAAGCCCTCCGACATCCACGATCAAGATGATGCTCTCGATCAGAAGCTTTAGGATATGGATTGATGGATTGAGGAACTCCATCATGCCATCCTGACCCACCATGATGACATCTGCACTGATCTTCCATTTTTCGTCCAGATCATGCAGGAGCCCATTCTGCCAAACTTCAAGCTTCCTTAATTCAAGAGCTACGATGGAATCTCAGATCCGATTGACCACCTAAAGACCTTCTAGACCATGATGCTGCTTCATGGTGCACCAGATGCCATTTTATACTGGACTTTTCCATCCACTCTGAAGGAAGTAGCAAGAAATTAGTACTCTACACTTAAGTCAAATATGATCTTCTCCTTCGATCAAATGAGCCATCAGTTTGCGGCTCATTTCATGAGCAACCGACATCCAAGGCAAGGCTCGAACTTCTTCATTAATATCAAGTAAAAAGAAGGAGAGTCCATCTGGACTTACATCAATTGCTTCAATGCCGCTATCCTAAAGGTCCAAAATTTGGATCAATCTATTGCCATGGCCGTACTGAAGGACGGTCTTCAGAAGAATGATCTTTTATCCTCTTTGGAATGAAAGTACTCTAGAGATTTTACTGATATACTGGCTCGGATTGATGGTTACGCCTGGGTAGAAGAGGCCTTCAAGGCTAAGGACGATGAAGCCACAAGAGAGCAGCAGGTGGATGAATCTAGTAAGCCCGCACTTAAAAAAAAGTCGAGTGAAGCTCGACCATGCTCCCAGACCCCTCCTGAGTGTAGATGAGCTTGAACTCCTTCCCGAGCTCATCGACAAAAGAGCCCCGATTGAAGGGCATGATGGAACTCTTTTCCCAGAAGATTCCATAACTATGCCCTCCTCAATGCTTTGAAAACTCAAGTACTGATGAAAATTAAGAAACAGCTACCGCGGCCTGAGAGGATGCGCACTCACCCTGGCAAGTGCAATCCTAACAAGTATTATCTCTACCATCATGACCATGGTCATGATATCGAAGAATGCATTCAGCTCCAAGATGAGATCGAGGAGCTCATCGGACGAGGCCGGCTTGGTCGATTTCTGCGATATTGGCCCGAGGCAAGGGAAGAGCGCCCAAGAGCACTACCGCAATTAGAACCACCAAGATGGAAGCAACAGCAAGGAGATCAACCTCCATTGGGCATCATCAATACTATCTCTAGGGGACCTCGGCGGGAAGAGACAAGTGGATCTAAAGGATCGGCTAAAAGATGGAGGACTAAAGAACCCATCGCTTTCACTAAAAAAGATACGTAAGGAGTTCAATTTTCGCATAATGATGCGGTTGTAGTTTATTTAAATATTGTAGACTATGATGTACTCCATGTCCTTATCGATAATAGAAGTTCAGTTGATGTCTTATTTTATAATGCCTTCTCCAAAATGTCTTTATATGACTAGCTTGGACCAATGAGTACCCCACTGGTTGGCTTCATCGGTGATGTGGTACTAGTTGAAAAGATAATAATGTTAACTATGGCAGCGGGGTGGTACCCAAGACAGTCTAGGATGTAGGTGGATTTTTTGGTGGTAAAGGCTCCATTTGCTTACAATGCAATTCTTGGCCGACCTGATCTAAATATACTTCGTATAGTAGTGTCGACCTACTATTTGAAGATGAAGTTTCTTATGAATTATAGGATTGGAGAGGTCAGAGAAGATCAAGCTTTGGCAAGACATTGCTACTCAATCGCTTTGCAGAGGAGTGAACAATCAGACCCTTGTCCAATTGACAGGCTGGATGTCCGGGATGACCTTACTGAAGAATGGAAAGAACCCATGGAAGATCTTATCTCAGTCCCTTTGAATGATGAAAATAAAGATCACATAGTGCAGATCGACTCCAACCTGAGAGAAGAGGTATGAGAGCAACTCATCAGATTCCTATGGAGAAATGTAGACGTTTTTGCTTGGATCCCCACAGACATGCCTGGTATTGATGCTGAAGTTATAGAACATCGTTTGGCTATTGATCCCAAATATCAGTCGATAAAAGAAAAGATACACAGCTATGCCCTAAAGAGACAGAAGGCAATAACAAAAGAAGTTAAATAGCTCCTCAAGGTTGGATTCATCCAAAAAGTCAACTATCCAGATTGGGTTTCCAACATGGTCCTTGTCAAGAAGGCAAATGGTAAATGAAGAATGTGCATAGACTTTAAGAAGCTGAATAAGGCCAGCCCAAAAGATAGCTACCCCTTGTTCAGAATTGATCAAATGGTGGATACAACTTCAGGCCATGAACTTCTTACTTTCATGGATGCCTTCTCCGGCTATAACCAAATCCGAAAGGCACCAAAAGATGAAGAGAAGACTATTTTTATTACTGACCGTGGCCTTTATTGTTACAGGATTATGCCCTTTGGGCTTAAAAATATAGGAGCGACCTACCAGCACTTGGTAAATAAGATTTTCAAGGAGCAGATCGATTGCAATAAGGAGGTTTATGTAGATAACATGCTTGTCAAAAGTCGAACCTCAACAAATTATATAGCCGACCTTGAGGAGACCTTTAGTGCCCTCCGAAGGTACAAGATGAAGTTAAACCCAACCAAGTATGCTTTTGGCGTAACTTTGGAAAAGTTCTTAAGGTTCATGGTATCAAGATGCGGAATCGAAGCAAACCTAGAGAAGATCTGGGCCATCCAAGAAATGACTGCTCTAAAATCAATAAAGGAAGTTCAGCGTCTAACAGGGATAGTAGCTACTTTGAATCACTTTGTCTCAAAATTGGCTGAGCGATGTATGCCCTTCTTTCAAGTTCTTAAGCAACCAAAGAACTTTTGCTAAACTATGAATGTCAACAAGTATTTGAGGAATTAAAAAACTACCTCGGCTCACCTTCCTTGCTAGAAAAGCCCAAACCTGAAGAAGAATTATTCCTATATCTAACAGTCTTCCCGACAGTCCTAGTAGCAATCCTAGTCAAGGAAAAGGTAAAAGTACAACGGTCGATCTACTATAAGTCAAGTTTTGAGGAACACTGAGACTAGGTACACCAAGTTAGAAAAGCTAACTTATACTTTGTTAATTGTAGTCCGGAGGCTCCGACCTTATTTTTAGGGGTACACTATAACGCTCCTCACTGATCAACCAATCAAGATAGTTCTTCATCAAATGAACATCTTCGGAAGAATAGAAAAATAGATAATTGAGCTTACAAAGTTTGACATCAATTACCAACCTTGACCATCAATCAAAGCCCAAATATTGGCAGACTTTATAGTGGAATGCACCATTGCGGATGAAACCAAACTTGAGCAAAATAAAATCAAAATTTCATGGTTGCAGCCAGGCTCCCCCAAAAAAAGAGCAAATCTTCCTGAAGGTTTTTGGGTCTTGCTCGTGGATGGCTCATCCAATGCTTCTGGTGCAGGTGCAGGTCTAATTTTGATCAACCCAAAAGGAATCATCATAGAGTATGCACTGCATTTTGAATTCCCTATAACCAATAATGGGGCTAAGTACGAAATGCTAATCGTGGGATTGAGAATAGCTAGAGAACTAGAGGTGAATCGACTCCAAGTCTACAGTGACTCTTAGTTAGTGGAGGGACAAGTTAGTGACAATGATGAAGCTCGAAAGGAAAGTATGATGAAATAACTGAAAAAGGTAAGGAGTCTGACCCCGACCTTCAATAGCTTTAATATTTAACATATCCCAAGAGTAGAAAATATCAGAACTGACATTCTCTCCAAATTAGCCACACTCGCTCCAAGCGAACCACCAAAGGAAGTCTTTTTTAAAATTCTGAAACATCCAAGCTCGGGGGAGCAACAATCTGTGATGCAGGTCAGCCATGAGCCTAACTGGATCGACCCGCTAGTTGATTATCTCAAAAATAAGGTACTCCCTCATGATTCGAAAGAAACTTGAAAATTAAGAAATCAGGCCTTCCGATATGTTTTGTATGATGGAAAGTTGTATAAAAGGTTGTATTTTTTGCCACTCTTGAGATATCTCCAACCTTTTGAGACTGATTTTGCATTATGAAAAGTGCATGAAGGAATTTGCAGAAGTCACCTGGAGGCTAGATCCCTATCTCATAAATTGCTTCGATAAGACTACTATTGGCCAACAATGTACCATGATTCCATAGAATTTGTCAAAAAATATGATCGATGTCAAAGGAATGCAAATATTCAAAGACAACCGACTTTTGAGCTTACCTCCCTGAGTGTCCCTTGGTCGTTTGCACGGTGGGAAATGGACATACTCGGATTCTTTTTGTAGCATCTGGATAGTGAAAGTTTCTGCTGGTGGTAATTGATTACTTCATAAAATGGATTGAAGCCGAATCTCTGATGAAAATTACTGAAGCTAAAGTACAAGACTTCATCTGAAAGTCAATTATTTATAGATTCGGCCTACCTTGAACTCTTATAATAAATAATGGGCATTAGTTTGTAGGAACAAAGTTTGCCAAATTCTATGAAGATCTGAACATTGCCCATAATTTTACATTGATAGCACATCTATGGGCAAACAACAAGATGGAGGTAACCAACTAAACCCTGCTATAAGGTATCAAAGCAAGACTTGAGAAAGTAAAGGAGACTTGGATGGACGAACTCTATCATGTGCTCTAGGCATACCGAACTACTCAAAGACTGCCAACTAGGGAGACTCCATTTGCCTTGGCTTTCGAAATAGAAGCGGTTATTCCGATAGAACTCAAACTTTCATCGATGTAGGTTATGGCATTCAATGAACAATGTAACTCGTAAGATCTCAGGGCTAACCTCGACTTATTGGAGGAAAAATGGGAAGAAGCTCAAGTTTGGATGGTGGCCTACAAGCAAAAAGTAGCTCGCTACTATAACTCCAGAGTCAGAAGCAAAGTATTCAAAGTGAGGGACTTAGTACTCCGATGGACAGCTATTTCACAATCTCAGAACTAAGAAAAGCTCGTCCTAAATTTGGAAGGCCCATATAAAGTCAAGAAGGTCATATGATCTAGGACTTATCATTTGAAAGAGCTTGGAGGAGCGGATCTTCTTCAACCATGGAACTCGAAAAATCTATGAGTGTACTACCAATGATTTTATTTCAATAAAATTTTTTTACTTTAACATTTTCATCCTTGGTAAAAAACTGTGGTGGCAGAAAATAACCTCCTGAGTTAATCGAAATCAACTATGTCAGGAACAGGAAGAGAACCTCGTCCTGACATGGAGGAAGACCTCCGGTTGTTTAAGACCGAGGGAGGGGAGAGGCCCCTTCAATGGCTTTTTTATGCCCCTACTATCCTATTAGGAATAGGAGGAAAACCTCATCCTAACATGAGCAGGATGAAGACCTTCGATTGTTTAAAATAGGAGGAGGGGAAAAGCCCTTTCAATGACTCTTTTGTGCCCCTAAGACCTTGCTAGGGACAGGAGGAAATCCTCACCCTAACAAAGGTAAAGGCCAACCCCATCAAAAATAGGAAGAGAAACTCATCCTGATAAAGAGACAAAATAAAGGCCAACCATGATAGAAATAGGAGGAGAACCTCATCCTAATATGGATAAAAATCTTCTATTGTTTAAGATAGGAGGAGGGAAGAGGCCCTTTTAACGATCCTTCTGTGCCTTTAAGATCTTATTAGGGATAGGAGGAGAACCTCATCCTAACAAAGATAAAGGCCAATCCTATCAGGATCAGGAGGAGGACCTCATCCTGATAAAGGAATAAAATAAGAGCCAACCATATCAAGAATAGGAGGAGAATCTCATCCTGACATGGAAGAAGACCTTTGATTGTTTAAGACTGAGGGAGGGAAGAGGCCCCTTCAATGGCTCTTTTGTGTCCCTACCATCCTGTTAGGAATAGAAGAAGAATCTCATCCTAACATGAGCAAGATGAAGACCTTTGATTATTTAAGACAGGAGGAGGGGAGAGGCTATTTCAACGGTCCTTTTGTGCCTCTATGATCTTATTAGAGATAGGAGGAGAACCTCATCTTAACAAAGATAAAGACCAATCCTATTAGAAATAGGAAGAAGACCTCATCCTGATAGGAGGACAAAATAAGGATCAACCATGTCAGAAACAGAAGGAGAATCTCGTCTTGATATGGAGGAAGACCTATGGTTGTTTAAGACCGGGGGAGGGGAGAGGCCCCTTCAATGGTCCTTTTATGCTCCTACCGTCTTATTGGGAATAGGAGAAGAATCTCGTCCTAACATAAGCAAGATGAAGACCTTCGATTATTTAAGACTGGAGAAGAGGAGAGGACCTTTCAACGATCCTTTTGCACCCCAATGGCCCTATTTAGGATGGGAGAAGGATCTCATCCTAACAAGAATAGAGACCAACTGTGTCAGAAATAGAAGGAGAACCTCATCCCAATATAGGATAAGATCTTCGGTTAAATATCTTTGATAACCATGTTTTCAAAAAAAATAAAGAAAAAGAGAAAAGAAGAGAAAAGCAAAGCTATCGACAAATATTCAACCCACACAGAGCAAAAATGGAAGAAGATATCATTTCATTGAAATTGAAGTTGATTATAAAATAAGTCCATAAGATTGGTTACAAAAGAAAAAGGAAAAAAGCTAAAGTTCTAAAAAAGACTAGATTTCTCGGACTTTGGATTGCTAGCCATCACCAAGGATTCCTTCAAGCTGACAACATCTTCCTTGAGCTCCTTTCTCCTTACTAAGTTGTCGCAGAACATCCTGTCAGTCCTTTGATAGTTTTTTTTCTGACATCCGTAGTCTTTTCCTCAGATCTTCGGACTCAGCTTCAACATCCTTGACACCTGCTGTTCATAAATCAACTGAAGCTTTAGTTGCTAAACTTCAACCTTCTCCATCCTAATCGATTCTGAGAGTTCATCCGTGATTCTCTTTAGGAAGGCGATCTCCTTTGACTCCCTGTGTATGCTGGATTAATAATTATCGATGAGCTACTATTGAAATTGAGCCACCTCGCTATTAGCAGCACGAAGTGTGAGCTTAAAAGTGGTACTCTCAAGTCTTAAAAATATGAGAAGATAGGTCATGGGAAGACGGGAGTGAGCCGAAAGAAGAATTAGTCTCAATAGTAAAGTTCAGAAACTGGACCAGCTCACTCTGAGACTGAGTCGGCTCAGTTGAAAATTGGGTCAGCTCAGTCTAGGACTGGGTCGGCTAGATCTCAGAGAAAAATTCAGACAGAAAGTAACATTATCGAGCTATTGCCACGGCACACAACCGGGTTGGCTCGGTCTGGGATTGAGCCGACCCAATCGTAGGTTAGTCGGCTCAGTTTGAAACTAGACCGACTCAATTTTTATAGATTATTATTTTGTGTACATGGGTTGTTTGGGTTTGGAGAGTTTTTCTATGAGCTTGGACTTGATCTTTTGTAAAGTATATATACTGAAAATAGGTCAAGATTGTAAGAAGTGCTGAAATATACTGAATAAAAGCTCTTTTTTTCCAAAAATCTCTTCTTCTCTTCTTCTTTATTCTTTGATTTATTTGATCTTGCTTCCATAGAGATCTCTAAAAAGTACTTTCTTGTTGCTTGGCTAATCACCAACGGGCATGCCGATCCGTGTGGAAAGAGCGCATATTCCTAATATTTGGTATTAGAGTGGTGTTACATGGAAGGAAGGAAGACACCTAGGATTTACTACATCCAGGATCTATTGCACTAGATTTTATCCTAAAACTTCTAGTTTGCTTCATGGTTATCTCTAGATTGAGGTGGAGATTGTTTATATGGAGGAATGGTGATACAAAAGTTTGAAAAGAGGATCTAGAGTTAGTTAGATCTTTTATGAAGGATAGTTTTACTGGTGTGTGATCGTGAAGGATGTTAGGAATTTGTTCTTGACTTGTTTGAAGTCATAAGATTAAGCGGATTCAAGATGAATTTTGAGAAGTTTGACAGCAAGAAAAACTTTATCCTATGGCAGCAAAGAGTAAAGGACTTGTTGGTTCAGCAGAGGATCTATAAGGTCTTGATAAAAGAAAGGCCGAAAAAGATCAGTGCTGAGGATTGGAAAGAGTTGAAGAAAATTACTTTTAGTACAATCTGGATGTGCATGGCCGATTAAGTTTTGCCTGAGGTTTGCACAGAGACTATGGCAAAGGGGCTCTGGGAGAGACTGGAGAACATATACATAGAAAAGAATATGACGAACAAGTTATGGTTGAAGAAATAGCTGTATAGTCTGAGGATCCCGAAGGTGGAGATCTTGTTGCATATATCCAAAGGTTCAATCAAGTATGTTCTGAGGTAATGAGTTTGGATGTGAAGATCGACGAGGAGGATCGAATATTGCTGCTATTATGTTCTCTCTCAGGTTCGTATGATGGTCTCATAATAACTCTAGTTTATGAGAAGGAGCCTAAACTATGAAGAGGTTGTTAGTGTGCTCAGATCAAATGAGCAAAGGAAGAAGATCTACAAGGGAGATCCTAAGTCTGAGATCTTGGCTATGAATGAAAGACAGAGAAGATCAAAAAAGAAGATAAGAGGAAAATCCAAGGGTAGGTCAAAGTCTCACGATCAGAGGAAGATAGACATTGAAATGTTATAAATGTCATCAGCCTTAACACCTGAGGAGAGATTGTCCCCTTTTGAAATCAGAAAAAGAAAAGGCCAATAAGAGAGATGATACAACTTCTGTGAGCAGTGGAGAAGACCTACTAGTTGTATCAGATGGATCCACAGAGTGCGATACTATGTGGATATTAGATTCAGCATGCTCACACCACTATACTTCTCATCGAGAATGGTTTGCTATCTACCAAAGGTCGATGGTGGAAGTGTCAGCCTTGGAGATGATCACCCATGCAAAGTAGCTAAAATTAGCTCTATCAGGATGAGGATACACAACGAGATCATTCGTACATTATCAAATATCAGGCATGTATCGGAGTTGAAAAAGAATTTGATTTCTTTGAACTACTTGGAGGAGCAGGATTATGCTTTTAGTAGCTAGGCTGGGAGTGGATGTTTGAAAATTTCTAAGAAAGCTTTGGTGGTGATGAGAGGTAGAAGACTGAGCAACAATCTTTACATAATGGAAGGCTCCATGGTAAATGATAGTGCAGAGGTGCTAGCAGCGGTACAGGAGGAGCAGATTTTATATTGACTGTGGTACTTTCGGATGGATCATATGAGTGACCGTGGGCTCATAGAACTAAGCAGAAGAGGTATGATCCCAACCCTGAAGAAGGAGAGCACAGATCTTTGTGAGCCATGTATCTTTGGCAAACAACATAGGATGAAGTTTGCCAAAAGTACCAAGCACAGCGAGGGAGTGCTGGATTTAGTGTACTCGGATGAGTGGGACCAGCTCTTGTATCAGCTAGAGGTGGGGCAAAATACTTTGTTACTTTCATTGATGATTTCTCAAGAAAGGTATGGATTTATCTGATTAGAGAAAAATCAGAGATGTTTGTCTGGTTTAGAGCCTAGAGAGCTAAAGTAGAGAAGGAGTCAGGAAGACAGATAAAGTATCTGAGGTCGAATAATGGAGAAGAGTATACTAGCCTAGAGTTCAGGAGGTACTATGAGGAAAATGGCATGAAATGCCATTACACGGTGAGGATGACTTTCCAGCAGAATGGTGTTGCGGAGAGGATGAACCAGACATTGACCGAAAAGCCATGGAGTTTGAGGCTATAGACATCACTTCCAAAGTCCTTTTAGGGTGATGCTCTAACTTTTTCTTGTTTTCTTATGAATAGGTCCCCTCATTATAAGCTAAATGGAGGCATTCCAGAAGAGGTTTGGATTGGGAAGAAGGTAGAGCTTAGCCACCTAAAAGTCTTCGGTTGCACAGCCTATGCACATGTAGAGGCAACCGAAAGGAGCAAATTGGATCCAAAATCTTAAAAGATGATATTCATAGGATATCCACAAGGAGTCAAGGGGTACCTACTATAGGACTCTTAGGCACAGAAGTCAATGATCAGTAGGGACGTTATCTTTGATGAGAAGAACATCTTGAGGAGGTCTAGGATAGATGAAACTAGAGAAACAAAGGTGAACAGCGGTGGTCAGTCAGAGAATGATGGCATGCAAGTTACATCCACTTACAGAAGTGTTCCTGTTGAGGTGGAGCTGGGCAAAAAAGTATTATCTTAGATTGAAAATCAGCATGAAGAGCCGACAGTTTAGACAGACGTGCAAGAGCAGCCATAGATATTAAGCAGAGATGTGCCAATGGGAGTGACTTTGCACAAGCTCTAGTGTACTATTAGGAGATCGGTCAGATATGGCATTAATGAGGTTATCTTCTATGCACTCATCATTGCTAATGGAGATCCAGAGAATTATGCAGAGGCCATGGAGAGTGAGGATCATGATTCATGAATGATGGCCATGATGGAGGAGATGGAATTACTTGAGAAGAATCAGACATGATAGCTGGTGGATCTTCCAGAGGGTGCTCGACCTATTGGCTCAAAGTGGGCGTTCACAAAGAAAGAAGCACCTTCAGAATAAGGTTGAGTCAGATTCAAAGCAAGGCCGGTAGCAAAAAAAATACTCACAAAGGGAAGGGATTGACTACATAAAAATTTTCTCTTCTATGGTGTATCATACATCTATTCGAGTTTTGCTGTTACTAGTGGCACAGTATAACATGAAATTGAAATAGATGGACGTAAAGACGGCCTTCCTTCATGGGACTTTGGAGGAAAGAATCTATATGAAGTAGTCAGCTGGTTTCATGGAGATGTGATAGGAAGAAAAGATGTGTTTACTCAGAAAGTCTTTGTATGGCTTGAAACAATCTCCTCATCAGTGGTATTGAAGGTTTGATAGCTTTGTCTTGAGCCTGGGTTTTAGCAGATGTGAATATGATTGTTGTGTCTACGTCAAGGATGTAGATGAGGAGGATGCCCTGTATCTATTATTATATATAGATGATATGCTCATAGCCAGTAGAAGCATGGATGCTGTGAAAAGGTTGAAAAGGGCATTATCATTTGAATTTGAGATGAAAGATTTGGGTCTAGCTGAGAAAATTTTTGGAATGGAGATTTGTAGAGATATGTACAAAGGAGTGCTCCATTTGTCACAAGAAAAGTATGTCTAGAACGTTCTGAAGAGGTTTGGAATGGAGAAGGCCAAATCTATAGAGATGCCATTGCCGAGCTATATGTCTCTCTCTAAGTTATAGTGCCCCCAGTCAGAAGAGGAGAGAGAGTACATGGAATGAGTCTCTTATGCAAATACTGTAGGTAGTGTGATGTATACTATGGTGTATTGTAGATTAGATATAGCACATGCTATGAGCATGGTTAGTAGATACATGGCTAACCGTGGGAAGGAACACTGGAAAGCATTAAAATGGATATTGAGATATCTGCATGGAATAAGGAATTATGGTTTGGTGTTTGGTGGGTAGCCAAGAGGTTTGAAGAATAATCTATGAAGATGTGTGAAAGTTCAGATCCTCTGGAAGGATTTGTTGATGCAAATTATGCTAGTGATCTTGATACAAGGAGGTCTACTACTGGATATCTCTTCTACGTATATGATGGATTGATATCTTGGAGATCAATCCTTCAGCCAATCACGGTCTTATCTACCACAGAGGCCGAGTACATTACATTAGGATAACCAAGGCTGCAAAGGAAGCCCTTTGGCTTAGGAGGCTGATTGATGAGTTGGGGGTGGAGCAGAGCAAGGTTACACTATTCAGTGATAGTCAGAGTACTCTGTTATTGGCATAGAACCTAGTCTATCATGCGCATACAAAGCATATAGATGTGAGGTACCATAGGATCAGAGAGCTGGTGGAGGAAGATGAAGTGGAACTGATGAAGGTCCATACCAAGAAGAATCAGTTTGATACACTCACGAAGATACTCTCCAGAGATAGCTTTCAGAGATGTGTGGCACAAATGGGTCTGTTGAGAAGAGATGAGTTCACAAGGACTTGGAAGCACCAAGGTGGAGAATGTGAGCTTAGAAGTAGCACTTCCAAGTCTTGGAAATATGAGAAGACAGGTCATGGGAAGACAGGAGCAAGCCGGAAGAAGAATCAGTCTTAATAGTAAAGTTTAGAAACTGGGCTGGCTCACTCTGAGACTGAGCCGGCTCAATTGGAAACTGGGTTGGCTAGGTCTTAGAGAAAAATTCAGATAGAAAGCAACATTTTTGGGCTGTTAGCATGGTATACAACTGGACTGGGACTGAGCCGATCCAATCGTAGGTTAGTCGGCTCAGTCTGAAACTGGGCTGACTCAGTTTTCGTAGATTATTATTTTATGTACGTGGGTTGTTTGGATTTGGAGAGTTTTTCTATAAGCTTGGGCTTGACCCTTTGTAAAGTATATATACTGAAAATAGATCAAGGTTGTAAGAAGTGTTAAAATATACTGAATAAAAGCTCTTTTCTTTCGAAAATCTCTTTTTCTCTTCTTCTCTATTCTTTGATTTATTTGATCTTGCTTCCGCAGAGATCTCTAAGAAGTATTTTCTTGTTGCTTGGCTAATCATCGACGGCCACATCGATCTGTGTGGGAAGAGCGCATATTCCCAACATTTGCATCTTCTTCTCTATTTCTTGATTTATTTGATCGTGCTTCCATAGAAATATCTAAGAAGTACTTTCTTATTGCTTGGCTAATCACCGACGACCACATCGATCCTATGGGAAGAGTGCATATTCCCAACATGAAGCTTTTGCTCCAGCATAGATATTCTTCCACTCCAGCCCAACCAATAGGTCTCATAGGTGAGCTCGACATCATGCAACTGCTTCTGGAGTGCAGAAAATCTTTGAGACCAATCCCATTCATATTGAGCCTTGTCGAAAGACCATAGCAAACTCTCCTCCAATAGCTAAATCTTCTTCTTCGCTGCCTTGAGCTCAATTTTGAGGGAGCTGATCTTTGTGGTTAATGCCAAGACTTGTCACTGGCGCTTTTTTTAAGCTCTGCCAATTTGCTCTTGAAGATACTCTTCTTGATGTTGAAGCTCATGGAATCTTTTATGTGTAACTTGCAAAGGCGGGTGACCTCAATCATCGCCTCCGAAGCATTTTTTCTGGATCTCTGAAGCTCATCTTTCATCTTCTTCAACTTCTTCCTCAGGTGATGAATTTTTCTCTTTAAGCTTTTGGCTATGGGTCTAATAGGGATACCTTGAGATAGTGGCTCAACATCAGTTGGAGATGACTGGCCTTGACTTCGATCACTAGAAGGATTTTGAACAACACTCACCACAGCATAAGTATAAAGAAAAAGGAAGTTCATTTTAATTTCTCAAAATATTTGGCATATATTGGAAAGAAAAAAAAAGTACAACTATTTAAAAAATTCTAGACCTTAGGAGGAATAGCGATGGACAAGGTCGGAGCCTTCTCTACCAGCTTCAGCTCTAGTAGAGGTTCGGGTGTTTCAATAGTAGGTTCAGAGGGCTCAAGGGCAACTTCTGAAGGAAAATCCAGATTTCCCAAGTCAGGTTCGTTCAGATCTGATTGGATCGAGAGGTATATTTCAAAAATTTCTTCTTAGATCCTAATCAGATCTGACACTTTTCAAATCTAATTTATAATCTAATAATTAAGAAAATAAAATTAAATTAATTTTAAATTAATTTTACCTTGATTCTGGGTAATCTGATTACCTGTTGATGATCTTGCCGAAGCTCTGAGGTTCTGGATCTAGCCACACAAGTGCTTGGCCTCTACCGATATCCACTCAGGCTGGATCTGGAGATCTTCTCCTTCTCTTTTTTTTCTCCAAAAATCAAATCTGGATATGATTTGAAGGATCTTCAAAACTTTTTCTAAAGGTCACCGGTCGTCTCTGCAGCAGTGCTACCTTCTTCCTTTTTCGTCAGCCTTTTCTTGTCTGACTCGCACTAATCTGAAGACCCAACTTCCTTGGACATGGAGAGGAGAGAGAGGGCCAGATGGTGGCATGGAGAAGGGAGAGGGATAGCCTTGGGGAATGGGCTAAGAGGAACTCTTTTTGAAAAGTGGGCGTAGATAGGGTCTATTTATAGACTTTGCTGCACCATGCAATGCTGCATCATCCTGACAAGTCACATTGCTTCGTTCAATCATATCTAAATCTGATTAGTAGGATAACATCACCTGATCTAATCAGATGAGAGACTCATAGATTCATCCTAAGGTGGCACCTAAGATTGGTCAAAGTCTATAGGTGAGGGTCATCTAGTTTGAATCCAAGAAGCAACCTGGAGTCCCATCCGTATGGAACTCCAGCGTCCCTATCCATAGGCGCATGCCATCCTAGGTGTGTGCCCCCTTTCTTTCCAATTTTCAGAGAGGGGACAAGCCCCTATCTGCTCTCCAATAAGTGCATGACACATGGGCAGATGTCCAAGGGTCAAAGGTCAATGTTTGACCAAGTCAAAGTACAAGAATTAGCAGGTGACGGAAAATAGCAGATGTTATCTTAAATTTATCTCATAAATTAAGATAACCTTTTTATGACTTGGACAAGCTTTAGTCAAATCAGATAAAGGTACCTAAGTGAGCACAAACTCATTTGGCTCAGTCGAGATAACTTTTAATGATAAGAAAAAGGAGAACGTTAGGCTCAATCATGTACTAGCATGATTTTCTTGAACCTAATTGAATCTTATTCAAATCAACTGAACTGGGTTAGTCCAATTAATTATATCCAGATCCAAACCCTTATTTGTGTGATCCAGTTAGGTTCAATTCTGTATGGTAATGGGACATGTCATGATCTCCATCATCGACATCATCGAAACTTCTTTTGATGAATCAGAACTTTTCTGATTCAGATAACTTAGAATGATCGATCATCTAAATCATTCTAGTTGCTTCCAAAATCCACTAGTGACACCTAGCAGTATATGGTGGCAACCCATCAAAATTGAAAATGAACCTCTTCGTGCAGCTACTTGTGTGATTAAATTCTTCTATCTTGAGCCCCGATCAGATTAGGGTTAAGGTGAACTCGTCAAACAATAATTTCTATCATATGATTTAATTATTTGATTCAAGTCCAATTTGACAACCTTAATAGAAATTCTTTCTATTATTTCATATTTTGCCATGGCCATGAGCTTATGGACTTGATTCTCATGATTATCATAGGGCCGCTCCTCATCCATCGAGGTAGATAGATTCCATCTTGGTGCAATCCAATTTCTATAATGAACATGCTATAGCCAACATACACCTTAGGATTCCGAATGGCTAGAAGATCGAGTCATGGTATAGTCAAACTATAACACTCTCAAGGTGAACTGCCGATGCACCTCAGGTCAAAGAACCAGAGACACCACTGCAGCATCGAGTCAGTCATCGATGAGAAGGTAGACTTCCTTATGACTGCTCAAGGTGGTCATGCTTAGTGCCCTCATTCTCTAATGAGTACTTGTACTCTCGCTCTGATGTCTCTACACCATAGACTTAAGACTCATCTACTATAAAGAAGCGATTGTACACTAATCTTTTGGATCAATCACCATTCTCATGATGATTCTACGGTCAAGAGCATTTTATGAGTTAATAATGAAAATTCTTGTCTTAAATTTTCAACTCTTGAAAATAAGAATTATCATTACCATTAACTTAAGGGATGTATCACAGACACTAAATACACATATGTGATAGAAAATAATCAATTTTATTATTTATAGTCAAAATTATAATTTTGCCCTAAGAAGTGTATTACAATTATCAGCCAATTCTGGCTTCTAGGGCACACATATCTAACAAACTCCCACTTGACCTAAAGCCAATTAGCTACAAATCTAGGTCTCATCTTCTTAAGGTGGGCTTCGATCTTTTGTTGGCCCAACGGCTTTGTAAGTGGGTCCATCGCATTGTCTGCGGAGTCGACTCTCTTGACCTCAATGTAATTCTTCTCGAGGTAATTATGGATGAGGTGGTATCGCCGCTCGATGTGCTTGGATTTTTGGTGAGACCTTGACTCCCTAGCAAGGACTATGGCACCATTATTATCACAGTACAGAGGAATGACATCTGATGGCATCACTCCGATCTCTATGGCAAACTTTTTGTACTAGAATGCCTTCTTTACAGCTT
Source organism: Cocos nucifera (assembly GCA_006176705.1). Taxonomy (NCBI): domain Eukaryota; kingdom Viridiplantae; phylum Streptophyta; class Magnoliopsida; order Arecales; family Arecaceae; genus Cocos; species Cocos nucifera. Next base: position 4,074 of record QRFJ01004390.1, on the reverse strand, counting down.
CTGACGCAGCAATGTATTCTGCTTCCATGGTGGAATCTGCTATCACTATCTACTTGGAACTTTTCTAATTGACAGCTCCATCATTGCATAAAAACAGACTCCCAGATGTCGACTTTCGGTCATCTACATCGAACATAAAGTTCGAGTCTGTATACCCCTGGAATTGGAGTTCTCCATTGCCAATGACCAACAACATATCCTTAGTTCTTCTCAAGTACTTAAGGATACATTTCACAGAAGTCCAGTGTTCTTCACCTAGACTCGACTGATATCTGCTCGTGACACTCACAGCATGGGCTATATCAAGTCATGTACATAACATGGCATACATGAGGCTCCCTATTGCTGAAGCATAAGGGATCTTGCTCATGCATTCTATTTCCTCATGTGTGCTAGGGCACATCTTCTTAGAAAGATGAATGCCATGCCTGAAGGGCACTAAACCCCTCTTAGAGTTTTCCATACTAAACCTCTTTAGCATTTCCTCTATGTACTTCTTCTGTGAAAGTCCTAGCATCCTATTGGGTCCATCTCTATAGATCTTGATTCCTAGAATAAAGGATGCTTCTTCTAGATCTTTCATGGAGAATTCTTTAGATAACCACATTTTAATTATGGTCAACATAGGAACATCATTCCCTATATGGAGGATGTCACCCACGTACAATACGAGAAAGACAGCAGCGCTCCCACTGACCTTTCTGAAGACACATGGCTTCTCCTCATTTTTGATGAAACCAAATATTTTGATTACATCATTAAAAGGAGTATTCCAGCTCGGAGATGCTTGCTTAAGTCCACATATGGACCTTTGCAGCTTGCATACTTTGTGATCATTATCACTGGATGTGAAACCTAAGGGCTGTTCCATATAGATATCTTCCTCAAAATATCTATTTAAGAATACCGTTTTCACGTCCACTTGCCATATTTCATAATCAAAATAGGCTGCAATAGCAAGCAGTGTATGGATGGATTTTAGCATAGCTACTGGTGAAAAGGTATCCTGATAGTCAATGCCTTCGCATTGACTATAACCTTTTGCCACTAATCTAGCTTTGAATGTCTCCATATTTCCATCTACACCAATCTTTCTCTTGTAGATCCATTTACATCCAATAGATACTATACCTTTCGATTGATCTACCATGGTCCAGACTTGGTTTGAGTGCATTGAGTCAATTTCTGACCTCATTGCCTTTAACCATTTCTCAGAGTCGATATCTGATATCGCCTCGTTATAGGTTTTGGGATCATCACCATGAACCCCATTACCTATGAGGAACATTTTCTCTACTTTCTCTAAAATCGTACCTAAGTACCTCTCAAGGAGACGGAAAACTCTTTCCGATCTACGAGGTGGAGGAGGTAGTGTATGGATTTGCTTAACCTGATTTGGTTCCATTTGGTCCTTAGCTTGTTGCTCTTGTGAAACTTTCTCATCAAGCTTGATCTACTTTCTAATGCCGCTATCTTGAATAAACTATTTTTCAAGAAAGATGGCATGTTGACTCACAATCACATTGTGATCTTCTGGAATGTAGAAATAATATCCTAATGACTCTTTAGGATATCCTATGAATCGAGCTCTGAAGGACCTAAAGTCTAACTTATCCGCTTGTTGTCTTTTGACATGAGCCAGACAACCCCAAATTCTGAGATGACTCAGACTCAATTTCTTACCATGCCATATCTCATACGGTGTGATAGGAATGATTTTAGAAGGAATCCTATTTAGTAAATATATAGTAGTTAACAAACAGTATCCCCAAAGAAAATCAGGAAGGTCTGTGAAGCTCATCATGGATCGAACCATATCTAATAGGGTTCGGTTCCTCCATTCTGAAACCCCATTGAGTTGAGGTGTTCCTGGTGGAGTCCATTGAGAGACTATGCCATTTTCCTTAAGATAGTCCAGAAATTTTCGACTAAGGTATTCACCTCCTCGATCTGATCGAAGAACTTTAATAGGTTTTTTAGTTTGCTTTTCTACTTCATGTCTGAATTCTTTGAACTTTTCAAAAGCTTCAGACTTGTGTCTCATAAGATACACATACCCATACCTAGATGAATCATCGATAAAGGTTATGAAGTAGATAAGGTTGCCTCTAGCCGGCACATCAAATGGGCCACACACATCTGTATGTACTAAGGCAAGAAGGTCCGTGGCCCTTTCTCCATGACCTACAAAAGGGAGTTTAGTCATTTTGTCATGAAGACAGAATTCACAAATTGGATATGACTCGGAAGTCAATGGACTCAATAGCCCGATTTTTTCTAATTTGTTAACCCTATCTTCTACTATATGACCTAATCTTAGGTGCCATAGGTATCTATCATTTGGACTATCCCTAGATCGTTTTGATTTTATGGCATTCATATTTTGCTCAAAATTAAAAATAGATACATCAACATATAACTGATAAAGACCATTAATAAGGAAACCACTTGCAATTTTATTTTTTTCATAAAGAATATTATAATGGTCCTTTAAGAAAACTAATTACATAGCTTTCTAATGCAAGGCAAGAAACAGAAATCAAATTTCTGCTTGCTGTAGGTACATAATAACAGTCTTTTAATACTAAGTCTAAACCAGATGGTAGTCGAAGAGGGTATATTTCCATGGCCACAGCAGCAACTCTTTCTCTATTTTCGATGCGCAGGATCATCTCACCATCCCTCAGCCTTCTGCTATCCTTAAGACCCTACATAGAAGTGCAGAAGTGAGCACTAGAATCAGAGTCAAGCACCTAACTGGATGCAGAAGAAATTGTAAGATTAGACTCAATAATGAGCATACCTCTAGAAGGACCTGCCTCCTTCTTCTTTAGGGTGGCCAGGTATGTAAGGTAGTTCTGCTTCCAATGGCCGTCATTGTTGCAGTGGAAACACTTTCCTTTGTCAGCGGCTTTTTTTTTCAGCTCTACCTTTTTCTTCTTTCCTCCTTCCATCTTCTGCTTTTTCACAGACTTCTTCTTCTTTCCAAAAGACTTTCTCTTAGAAGAAGTCCATTCCATAGCAAACACTGAGCCTTTAGAGCCTTTCATGGAAAGCTCAGCGGTAACCAGCATGTTCATAAGTTCGGCTAAGGAATTTTGAAGTTTATGCATATGATAGTTCATTATGAACTGTCCATACGCATCAGTCAAGAATTGCAGAATTATATCATTCTGTAAATCCAAGTCCAACCTCACTCTGAGCTTCTCAAGCTCTTCTAAGTCCTTGATCATCATCAGACAATAATCTTGGACTGACTGCCCATCACGCATCTTAGTCTTGAATAGTCGTTTAGTGACTTGATACTTTGGCTGTGCGACTCTGTTCACCAAACATCTCCTGTAGATGAGCCAACATTTGATAAGCAGTTCTGATATCTTCATGTTAGCATTGAAGATCATCAGACATCGAGCCCAACATGTAGTATCTGACCTTATTATCTTCGTCGGTCCACTTATCCAGGGATGCTCTCTATTCAGTGGATGGACGAGCTGGTAAGGTGGGAGGATCCTGATCCAATATATGAGTTAACTTCTCGAAACCCAAAATAATTTTGAAGTTCCAAAACCAATCCTTGTAATTTGGTCCGATCAGTCTATGGGTGTTCAGAATTCGTGCTAGTGGATTGGATGCAGACATCTTCCCTATAGAAAGTCAAAGTTTCTAGTTAGATATTGTAATTAAGACTTAACCAATTTGTTTAGGAATTTAATTTTAAAATAAATTAGCTTCCACTATTTTCTTGGATCTCTATACTTCCTCTGTAGAGATATGAAAATCTCCATGATTACTGATTTCTAGTGGATGGTGCGGTCCCACCAATTGACTCATCACATCACCTAACAGTTATTGGTGATGGGTTAGCCAATGAGTGAACAACTCTTGTTCAATGATTCTCTAATCATGGTGCACCCAAACTTGGTCTCTAATTCATGAATCTCACCATGTTTGGAATATTAATCCACTCCTAAGTTAAGTCAGACCCATCATTTGCATAGATTGGATTTCTAATTGGGTCTCTCACCGTATCCAGATATTGAGCCCAATTACATCCTCCAAACCCTAATCTCCCTT